>JAQIWI010000990.1:0-20080 GCA_034698825.1 Deuterosminthurus bicinctus | reverse complement strand
AGAATATTCTCTCAAGCAAGGTCCCATCAATTGGCACAATATATCTCATATTTTACCAAGCTTTTACAGCACCATGCAATAAGATCATCTGATGTAAGTTGCTGACACTGTTTATCCATTTGAATTGTGTCATCATCGCTAGTACCTCGGTTACCTTGAGGCACCTCATACCTGATTTGACGGGTCGGCCGAGATTACAAAGAGGACGACAGGAGTAGGAAGTTCTCATTACATCCTTGTTGTTATTCGCAAAGAATGTAAACATGAGAATGCTGATTAGACAAAAGTCTCAGCAATAATGAGAGATAGTCCTAGAACATTTTGTTAATATCGCATTAAAATGACAGCTTGAACTTCTCTTCCTCACAACGGAATCCTTTTCATTCACAGCCAGGAACTAACCACAGGAGTGACAGTTATTGGAATATTCCTTTGACATTTTCACTTAGTCTTTCCATCTCGTAGCACGCTGGTATGCTGTTCGTTTAAGAATGTATTATGGGAGCTAGCTTTCTGGGGAAAAAGTAAAAATACTGCCCCTAAAGACACGACAAGGAAAAATCTGTACCTGATCCTGCGAATTGTTTCCTTAGTGCATTCCCTATAGAGTAAGTTTCATCAATTGTTTACACCATGTTAGTAGAAAATTAACATAGAAGGCAAGAGCCAATCAGCTGGCATTAATGTAAAAGCCGTTTTATTTGTGTATGCTGCATACAACATAGGAAGGCTTAAGAAGACTTAAAAAGTGAAATTATTGATTCTATGCCAACATAACTTGCTACGTCTGCTACAGATGAACATGCAAAATGTATTCATATAGGATTCGATAAACGTTGTGCTGGTGTATTTATAGTTGTTGTACCGGTGATCGTTGAGTTTACCCAAAGCCTCATTGCGGATTCTAGTACACACAGATACATCTAAGCACTTGGGCACAGGTATGTAAACGGACGGTAGAATAAACCCGTCTACTCCACACGACGATGACTTTTACATATCGGCAGGATGAGCATACAAGTGGACACGTGGGACATGGAGAGGGCGATGAGTGGCAGCATCATGGCCTTTGGAAATATGCCTGGAACTCAAGTAAGCAGAAGAACTCAAGTACACTACTGGTCTAGTCTCACCTAGTGAATTCAATTATAAAAAATGTTTATGACAAACACACACGGAAAATAATACATGTTCATCTCGTTGCACCGAGCCCTTTTTTCGGACCGTGGAAAACCTGGGTAATGACGCACTCGAGCAGCTTCAGCATATATTTTCTCGAGCTATAAATGTCACTCATCCCTCTGCAAATGTGCGGAGGGTATCATCAAATTAATAGCAACATGCATAAATGCGAAGGCCGTCATGGTAACGTGTGGATGAGGAGCCTAAAATTAGATTCATGTGTCCCAACCTGAGGGCCTTTCCAGACTATGAGACGCATTGCGTAGCAATTCCCTCGTGTATTCAAGGGATGATAGAATAAAGGACGATAGATGCATGGCGAATTCGGATGTGTCAACTTATGGCTATAACAAGCCATGGCAAGAGATAAAAAGCTTATTGACTGCTCCTTGTCCCAACAACTGAGCGCATACACTTCACGGGATATCAACAGAAATACCTCGAAACTTGAGCATCCATAACTTATGCTTGTAGGATGCCAGATAGGCGGATGATTCTGATATTAAGATTACACACAAGTAAGTAATCTCAATCTCCGTGCACAGAGCAATCCTCCTATGAATTCGTCTTTACGCCCTAGTTCATCGTATGAAGAAGCATTTACTGGATTTTTGGCACACAAACACGGGCTTAATACACTTAGACAGCATGCTGTTGTGCCTAATGCTAGTAGATAGGCAGTCCAAATCATTTAACAGCAGCACATGCATGTGAAAGAGGGATAGAGAAAGCTCATTACGAGAAATGCAAACGGATGGGATGTCTTGCACATTTCTCAGTGGAAGTTTCTGCATAGACTCATGCAAAAGCCTTCCATGTGTGTACAGACGGGGATTCTCATAGTTTACAACACCCCGCGTGGATTCTTCTCTCTATGATGTAGCAAAATGCAACTTTTCCACACATGGACCTTTTGGTCGACCTCATGCGTACGTCTGTTGTTTGTGTGCGTGCTTGGCAATTAAGGAAGCAGACAACCCGGTCTGCAGACTTGCAAAAACAAGTTGGAGAAGAGTGCGAGAGAAACCTTGAGTGAAACTCTGATCGTTTCTTCAGCATTTACGACATTCCGCTTTTTATCACATAGTGTAATTATTATGATGCTTCTGACATAGGAAGCCGGAGGGATGCAGTAAGGTTGAAGACAGAATGAGTGTGAGCTATTACACGCTAATTTCATTATTTCTGTTATCAGAGAGAAAGGAAGCAATTATCGTGAACTTATGTGATAAATGGAGACAGAGGAGGGAGCAGGAGGACACATTATTAGAGTAGGCAAAAGGTTCGGGTGAAAATATAGGCATATCGATTGAGATTCCATAGAAACTGAGCCTCATCATTGTTTGCAATAGCTAAAAGAATTCTCTCGCGTTCAAATTTTCCATCGCCTGAATACTGATGTATCGTATATGCGTAGAAGGTGGACCGGTATGGTGATGGATGTAGCAGAGCAGTCATGATGATATTCTGGAAGATGATAACTTCTTGATCATACTGCAGAAGTAATGCGACGTGAAGGAATCACCAGCGTCGCAAAACAGACTGCTATATTCAATGAGTTTTGAAACAGGGTTTTTTGGGCGAGAAAAAAAAAGTTGATTTCATCGGATGAAAAAGGATTCGTCCAACTCTTCCCGTTCCTCCTGGCTACAAACTTCTCACTTCAACTCATAAATAATTCTCAATCTCCACTCCACCATGAGATTGGCGTGGAGGAGGTTGGAGAAGACGGAGTGTCTTCGGAAGAGAAAAGAGCGGTCGAACTTTTGTCTGTCCTGCAACGCACATATGCCTTTCTCTGCTCATTGTATCCGACTACGGGGTGTCTTATGATTTGGTCTGTGCAAGACCGTTGCTCAATGAGAAACCTGATTCCTTAAAAACGTTACGGCTCATTTGACAAGGAAAGCGACTCTACGTGGAGCATTTTCTTGGTTTGTGACACCGATCATTAGAATCGGTAACACTGATTAATTCCACACGGTCATGTAAAATTGGAAAGGAGGTACGCAGAATTTATGGCCCGGTAATGCCTCGTTTTTCTTATGAGGCGTAAAAAGAACTACTGTTGGCATTTCCTCTGTTCAGCCTTCGTACGAGATGGCAACGGGTTTCTTCTCTTCGAGTTTATAAGGTGAGGTTTATATGCATGTGAAATCTTTGTGCAAGGGCCTTCAC
The DNA here is from genome assembly GCA_034698825.1 of Deuterosminthurus bicinctus. Lineage (NCBI taxonomy): Eukaryota > Metazoa > Arthropoda > Collembola > Symphypleona > Bourletiellidae > Deuterosminthurus > Deuterosminthurus bicinctus. The sequence goes on along the minus strand of JAQIWI010000990.1, from coordinate 16,720 downwards.
CAATCAAAAGATACCGTCGTAGTCAACTTCTGTAATACAACTACGACGACGCCAAGTTCTGTAAAATGTAAGACTTCTACTCCGTCATTTTATTCCTTGCAACTTTCCCATGTCCCAAAGAGAAAGACTAACAAACTGCAAGGGGCATTCTCATGCAGTATAATAATAATATATTCTATTATCTGCATCTTTGTGTGAGTGAGAGAATATAAATCATAGAGTTAAAATTTCCCCACTCACAGCTCATTCAACAACAGAAAGGCACACTGTTACAGCTGAAGGTCAGGGTGGCAGAGCTTTAAGTCGATAATCTGTACGTCATTGGAGCGGTCATAGGAGAGAGAAGCACAGAATCAAGCGTATAACCGTCTTGTATACAAACTTATAGAGAGCTGCCCTAAAGCACCCCACTAGCAACGTCAAGTTCTTCATATCAAGCAGTACCGTTGATTTTATGCAATTAAATACACGCATCAAGCTGATCTAGTAGTAGAATGCCACAAAGAGCAATGCAGCCAGCAGTGAACTGAAAAATCTGCAGCACTTGGCGGTGGCAATATTTCAGCACTGCAACAACAACCAGAATGTTTTGACCTTGTGTACGTGTATGTGCAAAGGGCCGATACTTGGTCTCTATATTCCTCGATCATACGCCTCCGTGCTCTCACATGCAAGGCTCTTCCATAGTCTATAGTGCCCATAAAACTGGACCTGAATCTCTGAGCACATTGGCTCTGCCAGAGAGAGACAGGAATTTCATCAGCCTCCTCTCTGTCTGTCAGATGCATATACGAGACAGGCGGATGCAGTAGTTGTCATTATAAATGAACCAATTTAGCTAATTGCTACATGGATGCGCCATTCAATTTCCCATACACACATTACACATCCCTCCCACACCACAAGCTGTATTGTGCTAATTAATTCATTCAATTTTAATTATGTCGCCATATCCGTACTCAAACGAACACCCGTAATGCCCGAATACTTCCCATCCTGGTCATCATGCAGAGAAACACTAACGGCAGTCGTATGAGCCAAAGTTACCACATCCTCCATACGCACTCGCTATTTTGCAATAATGTTTTGCGAGGAAGTTTCACCTTGTGGTGCACTCATAATAGACCATTTGGTAACGATTGGGGTTAGAGAAAACACAAATGACCTTTGATTTGTTCAAGGAAAGGGAAATAAAAGAAACATACATTATAATACAGTCTCTCACACAGTTGGAAACATGCAGGTCAAAGTACTAGTAGCAGGAGTACAATTAGTTGTTTGATACAGCCGCTTTGTAATGCATATTTTGCACCATATGCATACAGATTTGGAGAGGTGAGTAACGGTATTATTATTACTATTGTGCCTGAGGGAATGGGTTTAATGCATTAGAAAGCAGGTGTACTGACTAAAAGACTGTCCAAAAATAAGCCTCGCAAAGTGTCAATAAGTAATGTGGACGGGTGAAGTGCGGTTGCTAAAGGCGCTGAACCTGTCACCAGGTAGACCAATTGGATTTCTCTGCAATAGAAATAGTGGTAGCGACGGGTTTATCCCAAATGTAGCTCTACTTCCATTAAATGTATGTTATTACGAAACCCCATGCATGTGGCTATTATCACAGCACGTATGACACTCTCTGAAATTTTATCAATACTCCTACACTTGTTCCCTAGTCAACAATGTGACCAATATGAGTCTCATGTGACGACCATTTTCCTACAGAATCATCAAAGTTACACTTGTATGCTTCGCAAACTAAATACTATTTTGCTTCCATGCAAAACCTTTGATAGCTCTCGTACAACTCATAATTCATCATGATCAGTGCACTTTAGCAACATCCAAGTCAGGGACATCGGTCAGTACGTACTTCCATATTGCCCAAGAGAAAAGGCACTTATGATCGGATTGTACTTATCTTTTGACAGCTCATATTAATTTTACACTTGTCTGCTTTTGTGTGTGTATATACTATACACATGTGAAAATCCATACAGGCAACAACCTTCAGATACATAGAAATGATGATGATGATGAAGGGAAGACGAGGATTGGGCGCATGAAGAAAAACATTCTCGTAGAGAGTATAGTATTGGACTTGCGACTAGTTCTCTCTCCTGATGGCTTTTCCTACAGTTTTGCCAGTTTTTTGGCCAACGACAAAGCATAGTACAGTCTTCGCATACACACCAACGTACTAAGTTAGTTCAGACGAGTGTGCCTGTGTGAAACTTTGGATGTACAATAGCAGCTTATTAAGTTGGCTTGGCACAGGGTTTAGAGGAGGAAGGGTGCTGTAGTGTTGCTCACACATACACACTGTGAGTTCTTCCAACATTTCACACAAGTTGACCAGAATCCTGGCGAATCACAGGAGTATTATGCACAAGTTGTCAGTGGTATGGGAACGAGAGTAGTAGTTGTAGTAGTAGTAGCAGCAGCAGTAGTAGAATGGCAAAAGGTTATTGAGAAAAAATGTTCGCAATAATAACATAGGGGAATAGCTATATGGTGCTGACGGCTCATAGTGCTCCTGCTCCTGCTGCTGCAATGCGTATGAAAGTCCACTTGGTGCACTGACTGAGAGAGAGAGCGAGCCTTTTCATTCATTCATTCCTTCAGCTCCTTCCTTCGTATGTGCTACTCGTGTGGTCGTCGTCACCACAAGTTGACTACATACACCACACTCTGCTGACTGGTGTTGCTGCCGAAACACAGTCCAGGGTTCCTTGACGTGAATTTTTCCTAATAACTTTATATATTTGTTTTTGTCATTCACACACACACACACAAACACATACGAATACACGTATTATACGTACAGCCAGACTGAGGGAGATATGTTGTGGTTCCTTGAATCACATGATAAAAAAATACTAGTGTGTGGTAGTATATAGCGTGTTGTTATTGTTATTATTATCATTATTATTATAGTATCGGTGGTGCCACAGTTGTTGTTATGCTCTTGTCCTGAATGGCAAGTTGAAGCTGGACTCACACTCACTTGTCTTTGGTTCCTGCTGGTCAGGGTCAATTGTGTCAAAGCCACTAATTATTAAAATATATCGCCGCATCTCTTGCTGCGCCCCGGAGTCGGAGCAGTATAGTGTGAGCCGAAAAAAGTTAGTTAAATTAATAAAGTACGACGGGCTTGGGAGAGTATGAGCTCTAAACATCATGAATCAGACACAGTAAGTTGCTCGAAATAGCTTATTCTTCTACTTTTACTCCTCCGCCCCACACATATATACGTATATAAAATATTATTATTTATTATTGTGAAATCCTCCATTATTATTGTGAACGAGACCGTGATATATATTCGACTTGATTGATGACGGATTATACGTCGATGTGCAGTAGTGTGTGGTGATTGACAAGAAAAAATCCGGGGTCCTTTGACTTGTCTTTGCATACACACTTGGTGCTGTTGAATTAATTCCCTTTTTTAATGGCAAATTAAATTCTCTGTGAGGGATTCCATGTTTATCGTTTAGTATTCTAGTGGTGTTTTATTTAAATTCAAAGTCACATTTCCGATTCACTCAGTTTGGTCGATGATGGAGTTGAATCTTGACAATACGTATGAGTTCAGTGGTGAATGTCAGTTTAAAAGTGTCACCGAATTTTCTCAAAGAGATGAGTTCGACGGTAAATTGAATTTCCTCTTGTTCCAGATAGTTCATTTCCCCTTGTTTCAATAATTTGTAGTAGAGTTTGAGGTATTTTCGCTTGCAGACCGAGCGAGGTAGTAGGAGGATCCTTAATTGAGTTTGACAACATCAGAGATGACATGCATGTGTGAATATAATTGGAATATTTCGGTGTGAAATTTTCGTTTTGTCTTGGAATCTCAGTTTATCAAATCCACCTTGGGAATATTTATTTCACTTGTCCTTATTTTTATCAGCATGAGTTTTTTTTATAGTGGTAGTCGTGTACTTTTGTTTTGCAAGCTGTGTAGATGATTCGTCAGCAGGAGAAATTACTAGAATTTGTTTTTATATTCACATATTGCATTAGCATCGTGAGAAATTGAGGATTTTTTGAGTCTTTCTACTCATTGTGAAGGTTGGTTCGACGAGGCGCTGCTAGTTTCGGCACCTCTCACAGACAGGACGACATAGGAGGATCAAGTAAATCAAGTCGAAACATGAATGTGGGTTCAAGTTGGCGCTGTATTTAGGGGATGTCTATAGAAGTTCAAGGAGTTGACAGTCTATTTGTGATGATCAGCATTCTGAAGGACCTGTGCGGTTGAAATCAATTCAGATACTGTTGTAATGCTGACAACATGACAAAAGCTCATTTGTTTAGGCATGTTGTGTACAATGCTTCGTATCTGCTGTTTTGTATGATACTGAAAATGACATTAGCACTTCCCTATTAAGAATTCTCACATGTTGCTCTTTGACTCATGACATTTTGGTAGTCAACATAATGATTATCACGTTGAATGTCAAACTCAACTAGCTAAGCGAGGCTTTTAGGTTTGTTTTCTTATGTTGCTTATATGAAGGAAACCTGAGTTTTTCCTGATCAGCTATTGCCATGACATCGCTGAGCCATTTGAAAAATGTTCAGTTTGTTGCGTGAAATCATCTTGTTTGTTAATACTCACCCATATTTGTGTACAAAAGCCTTCTGAATGATGATGAAGAGGGAAGAAATTTTGTGTGAGCTCTTGTGTGGTGCGTGATGCAATCAGTGCACCACCCGGAATCTTTTTTTTATCTCACACATCATCATCATCATCAGCAGCAAAAGACACTGGGAATTCTTTATGTGGACGTCACTGCACACACACATAGAAAAGTCCAAAGTGATAAAGAGCCTTTTACTAAACCTTATAGTTGAAGGGTGTAATTATTTTTTGAGAGGAAATTTCCACCATGTCTGTCGTCCTACATGTTCCTCCAAGAATGAATTTTTCCTCTTTATCAAAGGAAGCAAGCTGTGAGAGTTCGGAGGGAGCTGCAACAACCGCGACGGCAGCTTCGGAACCTCCGAAACCTCCCCCAAGGGGCAGGGGAAAGAGGAAGAGTAGGCGTTCGGACTGGGAAATTCTCGAAGGTCTCAAAGAGGGACAAACTTATGATCGCGTTCCGAAAAAGTTTGAAGGATTCGTGCTCAAAAAGCGAAAATGGCCTTTAAAAGGATACCACAAGGTATAGTAACTCACATTGTTTTGTATCTCCTCTCTCTCTATAATTCCTTTTCATCTCACTCTTGCATAAGTAATCTACTCGTAATTTTTATCGTAACTTCCGCTTTGCTTTCAAGAGTAGCCGCAGCTCGCATTAAGCTATAATAGCAGTGCAGAAGTTGTTTATACAGGGTGGGCCGTATTGAGGTATACACTTTCTTTCGTTAATAACTTCCACCATCCTATATCTATAGCAATTTTGAATACCACTTCTGAAACTAGAATCGTGGGGTATTTTGGTGATACAGCGCACGATAAAATCGCTCAACAATTGGCTGACAGAGGAACCCCTAAAATTCAAAATCGGCCGTGAGGAATTTTCCAAAATTTTGGGTTTCCTCTTAAGGTCACCTTAATGCATAGACACATTCTCTGAAGTCTCTGCTTTCGGTCGATGTACTCCACAAGCCTCTGTGATCATTATTTTAGGAGATATATGCGTCCGAAGTTTTTAAAATGCGCTGAAACCCTTCTAAAATACATGTAAAAATCGAAATTTTATCTTTGAGCTGGAATATCTCAGCCAATTGTTGAGCGATTTTATCGTGGGCTATATCACCAAAATATCTCAAGATTCAGAATGGGTATTCAAAATTGCTATAGATATAGGATGTTGGAAGTCATTTACGAAAGAAAGTGTATACCTTAATATGGCCCACCACGTATGCGAACATCATCATCCTTTGGGAACACTCTTGACTGTAGTACAAGTTCTGCGAGTATATATGGATTATGATTTAATAACTGATCCAAGTAGTCAAGTAGTGGGCAAATTTTTAAGCTAAATAGTCTCTCTTGTATCTTTGCGACGAGCCTTGATATTAGCCTTGTTCCGAGGCCGGGGACCGGAAAATTGCAAAAATAGATTTGCTTGCGATTTTCTACGTACGCACACACACTCAAATGCACACACGCTTTTTATGCCTGCATACAAACACACACACACACACATGGGTTCTCGCCGGTATATTTCTGCTTGTAGAGCGAATGAGATTATGGTACTTACTCGACGGTTTGAAAATATTTTCCTCTCTCCACATAAATAAGTTGTAAGACTTGCCACACTCAGTTTCCATATTCCACAAGCTTTGCAATTTAATCACCAGTGTTTTCTAAGGCTTATATTATCCCATGGAATTCGCACTCATATGTGTATTAGCGATAGCGACGACTCCTCGCTGCTACAAAACATTGAAACTTGGTCGCTGGTTTTTCTCAGGGTACCATCATCATCATCATGATTCCTGTAACTCCGTTCATGTGAATAATTGAGCGTTTGCTTTGTGATGATGGTAGGCTCACTTACGCATTTAATTCCAGGACTAGTACAGGGTAAAGCTTATATGACAAATGGCGTTATTTACTTGAGGTTTCAATCTCCCACAGGACGGATTTTCAACCTTGTCCCGTACAAATGTAGCTATGTAGGCCTAGGCCTATAAGAAGCCAAAGTGAATGGAGTTTATAAAATATTACTGAATTCATTTTCTTTTGCCAGTGTTTACTGGAGACGGATAAAATATTCATATGTCTGTTGTAGACATAGAGGGCTTGAATCCTGAAGTTAGCGAGCACCAGCAGGGACAAGCCATCACTCAGGAATATTTTTGTCAAATTGCAGCGGATTTGAACTATTGCTTGCGAAGGGAAAGTTTGTGAAGATATTTGAAGAAAATTCCCATCGCATCTGCCACTGACAGTTCGTATTCCCAAGGAGAGAGAAATTGTGGGGTGAAAACTGATACGAGTGCATGAATGCGCTGGGCTTATCAGATGGCAATGATAGTATTCTTGTGGTGAGCCTTAATGAATAGAATCACCTCAGTGGCCAACGTAATTGTGAGAGTGACAGAGGGAAGAATGAGAAGATTTTTGTCTCATCGCTCTGGGCTGGCTTTCTTTGTCAAGGTCGCAGTTCTGTCGGAAAAGGCGTCGCAAGAGTGGGAAGATAAGGATTCTAGTTTTCACACTGCTACGGTGGAGTGACGTAGCCATGCATATTAATGAATTTATTTTCTTTGTCATCCGGCAGCAGGGGCGGGCTTGTTAGGCAATAAAGCACAGGAAAACTCACTTGGCTTTGACATAATAATCTTGATGGAAAGCTTGAAATTAGATTATTCTCCTACTTCTTAGTAGTATAGTTGTCCTCATTCTTACAGGGTATCCAGTTTCTTAGGGAAATCTTCTTAGTAATATGTAAGATTTCCCATTGTAATATAGGAATGACTGATGTGTTTGTAGAAGACGTGAACTTTAAAAACATATCAAGTGAGCTGATTTGCCTCTTCATTCGTGGCATTCATCAAGGAATCATTCTAAGCAATTTAATGCTAACGAGCTGTGTAGAATCTGAGGGAGCAAGTTGAGTTTTTACAGGGAATGTGTGCATTTTATGGGATTGTCGGCGATTCGAATTGATCCCCTGAAGAAGCGTGGGCGCCCATTCAGTCATCATCATCATCATTTCATCCATTCTACACATGGCTGCTGCTGCTAAAATGAATGTTCTTTAATTCTGCTATGATTTGTGGCACCACATGCACATAAATAGACTGCATGAATCCCTGTGATAAGCAGCACGAGAAGAAATGGTCAATCATAACCGAATTCATGTTTGTTTTCTCCGCACCTTCACATTATGTGCACTGCATGCTTAAAAGAATTAATTCTGTCACTGTCTAGGGGGGGGGTGAGAGCTGACGGGAGAGGACGTATATAGAGGACATCATGATATTATTATTAATTAGTCCCTTGTGTAGTAACCTAATTTTAAAACACGTGTGTCGCATCCTACAGTAGGAGTGCGCCTAGGAGAAGGCACATAACTGGCTCGTTGTTAACCAATTAAAAGGATTAACGGAATTAAAATGCCCGTTGCCCCTTCATGTACAGCGGACCTGAGGGCTTAATCTATGTCAAATTGAAATGCTGTGTGCAAACATGTAAATGTAAGAAGCAAGATTCTTCTCACTGTGGCTCGGTGGTGGTGTCGCATGACTGTCATGTTCTCTTGTTCTCAGCGGAAAAGGTCATGCATTATGATTTGCGGCTTTGTGGAAAGTAACGAGACTACTGGCTTTTTTGGTTGCCTCTCTCATGTTTTGCTTGTTGTAATAATACATGGCGTATATATATGCTTGTGAAGTCAGGCCTAATGTTGTGCAGTATGTAATATATATGAGTTTTGTGGATGACATTATGTGGCAGAGGGATGGTGGTAAACTGGGTCAGGCACGCTTTCATCTCCGCTCAAACCTATCCTGTCCTGTCAAATACTCGTGTCTTATAGGGGTGTGGATTAACCAAGTAATTTTGTCTATTTTTCAGAGGTATTTCATGCTCGACAAGGGCGTCATCGTGTATGGGAAAAGTGGATGGGACTGTGCAAGGGGCAAAATCCATGGATCATTGGATGCTGGTCTATCGGTGATCACAACGAAGCCTCGTGATGGTAGAATTGACATTGATGCGGAAGATTGTATTTATCATCTAAAGGTGACCATGAGAACCTCATTAAAGCATCATAACTACTGCAGATTCATATAGTCGAACGAAATCTATTCTTTAGTTTAATTGCTCAGGCCAGCAGTGAAGCGGCGTGCTATTTTATTGTTGTGTTTTCAACGTGTAATACTCACTTACGTGTGGATCAAATGGTTGGAATGTTGGAGCCCACGCTGTGATGATGAGTATACAGGGACCTTGTACTTGGAAGTGTGAATTGTTCTGATGGCTCAAAAAATGCGTGTAGCAATATGAATGATGGGGGATCATGTGGTTGAATAGGATCATGACCGATAACAATAAGGATTTTTCCATTTGTTGTTTCAGATAAAACCAAAGGAAGTGTATATGGAATGGCTGGAGCAGCTGAAACAACACAGGTTATATAGACAGCATATACTGTCATTCAAAGAGATCTCTTCTCCCACCGAAGAGGTCGTCTCTCCCTTGACACCCATTAGCGGTCCCGGCGAGACTAAAAGTATCGAAAAGGAAATCAGTCTAGTTGAAAAGGACATTTCCCATTTGGAGGGAATCTTGGAAACCATTCCACAACCGAAAAAATCCGATGATGACAATAAACTGAGAGATTTCTTAGTCTTAGCCAAGGAAGGTGAGCAGTGATGATGAACAAAAAATCAATGTTTAGCAATTGCATGTAATGTCTAGTATACCAGCAGCGATGGAGTCCACATTGTTGCTTGTACATGACCTTAAACCAGTAACCCGGATTAGCTCAGCAAATTCATGCTGAAACCCATGGAAATTTATTCAATGTCTTCCACTGTAATTACTTGGTTTGCATTGTGTGCAATTTTCCATGTCATAATAACGTAATTGGAGCAGCTTGCTTAGGCTCTGCAGTCTGTAAAAGCACTGTTTGCGAATAGACTTTGTTGTTGTGTGTCAGCTGAAAGGCTATACACACAGTTGTTTGAGTGAGATTTCTATAGAGACATTATGATGAAGAGAAGGATATAGACAGACGAGTCGAGGAGTGAGCCATTTGGGAAACTCATTGGGATTCCATAAGGCATTGAATGGATGAAAAAAGAAGCGTTGCTCCTTTGAGCGTTGACGTGGAAGGATTCGCAATATTGCTTCCTGCAGTACGACTGCTGATCAAAGATGTTGTTCCAATTGAAAGTTTCTAAGATATATGTACTCTCTTAGTCAGTAGACCTGACTGTGTGTCAATGGAACATCGACTGTTTAGTAGTTTTGGCTCAACGCGCACAATGGATATGCTAAGAAAGGGGAATTCCCACTATGTGAGGAAACCATAGGCTGACTGACACAAATGGAAGTATTTATTTAGCAGAAGAGGCAGAAGCCGATGTGGCGTAATCAGGGTCTCTAGGGTGAAGTACAACTATACTATTCCAAGTGTTGTCTTGATTCTCTCATGTGTCTACGGGCATTTATCATGTGTCTTCATACTACTACTACTTACGACCTTACAATTTATTATGTGATGGTTGTTAATATGTGCTTTTTGCACGGCTATTTTAGTTTGTACTGCGATGTAAAGGGAATGAGACTTGTTCCTAGGCACATGTGCTTTTAATGGTACTGATTATAGGATGACGTTTGCATGTGTACGTATAGTTTACCACAGTGAAATTTCACGACCCGTCACTTCTACTGAAGTGTAGAAACCCTGCATGTGGTCAGAATGTATATGTTTGTGAATTCCAGTGTGATTATCCGGTTGACGGAGTGGAGTAGTATACATTTGTTGAAATGCGATCCAGGTAGATGACATCAGCTAGGAGCCACATTTGCGTCAATCTGATTTATAGCTACATAGCTAGAAGAAACTCCTGCATGTTATTGTATTGCATATCTATTGCCGTGGCTTGTTTGCGTTACCATGACTAGTATTTTTAGTTTTTTGAGCTCCTGTAACGTTTGATCCCTTACAATGCCAGAGTTAAAGGTCGAAATAATTCTTGCATGTAGTTCAAACCAGCTAATAAATGTAAACTAGATGTTAATGAATTAATAGAAAGGGTGAAATACGAAGTGAGGGTATTGGGTAAAATTAACGTGCTTTTGTTTCATACATTTTAGTGGTAGTCAGTCTCCGTGGCATCGTCAGATCCGTTGGCAATGGAATTAATGCTCGGGAAGTTGAAGGCGGTGCAACTACACTTCGTCATGCCCTCAACCAAGCCCTTCAACAGAACGCTGAACTCAAGTCGAGACTTTCAAGAATTCATAGAGAAGCTTCGCTGGACCTCACCTATTCCGCGGCTCAAACTAGTGACACGGTACGACTTGTTAGGATAAAATCTAGAGGATATGATTGAGGGCGCTGTCTGATGCAATTTTTGACTGTTGTAGATCAAGTCTTACAGCAGCTCTATGAGCAACTCGGAATATTACGATGCGATGGAAACGAACAAAGATGAAGACAGAACGAGTTCAGACGAAGAGAGCTTTTCATCTGAAGGGGAGGGCGAGGCGGATTCACTAAATAGTGAAAACTCTGAGCCATCAAAATTCGGTGAGTTATGGAGCAGTTTCCTTACGTTGGCTTTCCTTAACTTTGGGCTTGTCTGATTATAGCGGGATTGGGGATTGTATTTATTATAACTAACAATTTATCACACCACTAACTAATTTTTTTGTGAAAGCACGCTTTTTTTTATATAACCTGGCACTTTTTGTTTTTCCAGTAGATCACACTCACTTGGAACCAAGTGTGCTAACTAGCAGTAGTAGTAATATAAACATCAAAATTCCAGAACCACTCCTGCGGGAAGGTCGTCGTACAGCATTGCCATGTCCAGCTCCTAGCGGAAGTGAAGCACCGTCGCTATGGGGAATACTCCGGAAGAATATCGGCAAAGACCTGTCGAAAATTTCCATGCCAGTAACGTTAAATGAGCCATTAGGTGTATTGCAGCGTATGTGTGAAGAACTGGAGTATTCGGAGCTGTTGGATGCTGCTAGTAAGTCACTAAATTAAATCATATTGTAATCATTGTACTACAATATGTGACCACGATTTTCTTCGTTTATTCTTTCAGGCAAAGAAAATGATCCCGCAGAGCGTATAGCCCTGATAGCTGCATTTGCTGTTTCGGGATATTCTGCCTCTTTCTTCCGAACGCACAAGCCATTTAATCCGCTATTAGGAGAAACATTCGAATGCGTCAGGGAGGATAAGGGCTTCCGATTTTTAGCTGAGCAGGTACAGTGTGATAGCACGTGCGGATTTGTCTTTAACCAATTACTTGACGCGTGGATTATATTGTCCCTCTAGGTCAGTCATCATCCGCCAGTCTCAGCTTGTCATGCGGAGGGGAGAGGATGGCAATTTTGGGAGGAGACGCAACTAAAAACTAAGTTCTGGGGCAAGTCGATGGAAATTCAGCCTCTGGGAGAAGTTCATATTGTGTTTCCAAAATGGGGCGAGCATTATTCCTACAATAAAGCCACGACCTGCGTACACAATTTGTTTTCTCCTCCCAATCGTTGGGTGGATTTGTACGGGGAAGTACAAATTCAGAGCACCGGATTAACTTGCAACCTAACATTCGTGAAGGTACTGGAAAAAAGTAGTTTTCTATGACATCGTGCGTCACTGGTTGTTTTACGTTGTGCAGTAATTATGTAGCAATTTAGTCTTTGTATACTTGTAGCTTTTTCCGCTCGTGTAGCCAACACGTGCGAATTTGATTACCTTTTCTATTGATGTGACAGTGGAGAAGATAAAAGTGGTCAAAATTAACCAGGGTTCTTCTCTCATACTGAGTTGCAAACTGTTTCTCCGTCCATAGGTTTCGTACTGGTCCAGTAGAAAGCACGAAGTTTTTGGTACAGTTGTGAATGCCGAAGGTGTGACAATTCGTAATCTCTATGGACACTGGAATGAAGCTTTTTTTGTCGGCCAGCCACCTTCGGCCAAATGTATATGGAGAATGGGTTGGTGCCTTTTTAGTGTCTTTCATTTTCGTTATTATCTTTATGGAGTTTTCAAATATTGTTTGATGTTGACATTCAAAGTCACATAAAAATTTATTTGGCAGTACATGGTAACAGTAGGTTTAGGTAATAATAATTTAGTAAAAACGTATTATCTAACTCCCGTAGGAACAATGCCAGAGGAGGCATCTAAATTCTACGGGTTCACAAGGTTGGCCATCGAGCTCAATGAGCTCTCTCCGTCATTGAGGGACAAGCTCCCGACTACGGATACAAGGTGAGTGGTGTTACATTGTGCAATAATTCTTATTCCGAGTGCCTACCAACGCGTCCCTCATAGCCAAGTTTCTGTAACTCTTATAGGTTCCGACCAGATCAGCGGCTACTGGAAGAAGGGAACTTAGCTGGAGCTGAGTCCATGAAAATGGCAGTGGAGCAGAAACAGAGAGATCGGCGGAAAAAGAGGGAAGAAGAGAACAATCCTTTCCAACCTTTGTGGTTCAGGTAATAATGATAAAACTGACTGTGTGCTGGAGTGAAATGGAGTCAATGAAAATCTCTCCTTTGAACTTAACAGAAAAGCTAAGAACAATAGTAGATCCAATGAGGAGCTGTGGGAATTTACTGGAAATTATTGGGATACACGGAAGAACGGATTTAAAAATACTGAATTTGAAACGTTGTGGTAGGGATACCAGTTGTAAATTAATCTGTAACTGAATTATTTCTTACGCACTGTGATTGATTTTTAAGTGCCTATGAATTCAATAAAATTATGCGTGGGCCTTGCGATTGACAGCCGTTAGCGAAAATCTTTTCTGTACTGTCTTGTCTCTCATTTCCAAACTGATGTTCTTCTTGACATTCTTCTACTACTGGCCTGAAAAAAACTTGAAATTTACTTCAAGTAACTCTTGGCAAAACTCGCTGATTGCTCTTCATTTGTGAGCCTAGTTAACTACTTAGCTAGCAGTAAGCACATCGCACTTTCAGGTTGCAGTTTCTACTACCTGGTTGAAGGTATCAACGAAAAGCTTTCATGGTTCGTACTAAAAGTAATAAAAGTTTCAGAGAAGTGATGACTGATGACGACCCAACGAACGGGGTTTACCTCTAAAACTCGGGTTACCTCGCTCGGGTCGGGGCAACCTCGTCGAATTATTTTTTTCCAGAAGGGTTGCAAAGCAGTACGAAGCTCCTACGCCCTCTAGTGCTTTTGAATGGAAATGAGTTTCGAATACACCGCTGAAAGTCTCATGTGATGCGGTGCTCACTCTTTTGCAGTCCTCCCGATCTGGTCAGTTCGTCTTGAGGCTGAGAAATTGCAGTTGTGTAATTTAATTGTTGGCCGTATTTTTGAAATTCCAATTCCAAAATGTTCCTTACCCGTGCTGGAACCAGATTAGCTGCCGGATTCCTCAGGAGAGGATATGCAGCTGCTGCTACTTCCGGTGGCAACGAAATGGCATTTACCTTTGCCGCACCTTATCAGGTACAACTTAGTTTTAGTCAATAATTCCTGTAACTTTGCTGGGTTTTGCAATGATATTTTAGTAAATTGCAATGGTTGGCATAATATTTGGGCTGTTGAGGTTGTGTGTAGTTTCCGACGTTAAGCGGAAGAGTGTGAGAAAAATCGTACCTTGCCTCTGAGATAGGCACGATCATTGTAATAATAATTGGAGATGTATTTTATGAAACTTTGTGTTCTCAGATGATTGCCAAAATTGCAGATGTTATAAAGTTTTGCTAGTCAGAAATTAGAAGGATGCAACCTAGTTAGCAAGAGGGCAGACTCATGGTTCATGCGTCGCATTCAATGAAAGATATGAATGTGAATGTGCATACTTGGCCGAATTGGATTGATTCGATTGATTACTATGAGGGGTTGATTAATTTATTTGCAGGTATATTATAACAACGCCAGCATTAGGCAAGTGGACGTGCCATCATTTTCCGGTGCATTCGGTATCCTACCCAACCATGTACCTACTTTAGCTGTGCTCAAACCTGGCGTAGTCACGGTTATTGAGCAGGACGGTCAAGCTAAGAAGTTTTTCGTGTCATCTGGATCAGTTACTGTAAATGAGGATTCCTCAGGTAAGATATTCAGTTGATAACTACAACTAGTTGTGAACATTCACCATGAACATAATAATGAACTTGATTCAGAATGTGTTGCGTTCAACTTTTGTCATAACAGGCCCATGAACATAATGACTAAATAGCATGATTATTGTTTTGCAGTTCAAGTTCTCGCTGAAGAAGCTGTACCTATCGATTTAATCGACGCCACTGCAGCTCAGAATGAATTGAATGCAGCGCAAAGTGAATTAGCCCGTGCTGCCGGTGAGAAGGAAAAGGCGGAAGCTCAGATTGCTGTAGAAGTAGCGCAAGCCCTTGTTGACGCTTCCAAGTAAACTTCTCATCCACTTTAATTTTACTTTCAATCCAAAAATGAGTGTACAGTTCAATATAAAATGCGTCAATAGTCTGATGGTAGCACGAACATTCGGAGAGTTCTGTTAAAACCCCGTTGAATATTGTGACATTGGCGAATAAAATATCTGCTGGAGTCATTGAAAAGTTTAGACCAATACGTGTGTATGCAAATGATGAATAACTGTATCAAGTAGTAGCATAAGCCCTTCATGTTTGCCATGACAAAGTCGCAAAGTTCCACTTGCGTCTTGGATAGTAAAGTGAGTGCGGTTGCCATCGTGACGATGACCAAACAAAGTACCAATCCTGTCTAGAGCCTTCACTCCATATAGTGAACACGGGAACACACGTCGATCTTTCACGATTTCAGTCTAGTTTAACTTGCACAGTTTCCCTTCTCCACGCTGTCTTTAGGCACTGATTAAAGCTGCGGTGATGAGTGGACCCACCGTGGATGATATCGATAGTTTATTGGACCAGGTAGAAAATAAATACATCAACAAGAAGCAAACTAGTGGTGCGGTCACTGCTCCTAAAGGTCCACCGCCCAAAGATTGTCCATGCAATACCAAAACCGCAACTGACTGGGATGAAGTGGACGAACTCCTGAGGGATTTCACATTCGAAGATACGAACCCGTTCGGAAAACAGAATAATAATTCATGGGCCAGAAAGGAGTCCAAAGCTCCTGGCGATGCAGAGAAACGGGAAGTGAAATGCTTCCCTGTCTACATGTCTGGTAGCCACGATGCGATGGGTCATTCAGAAACAGGATTCGAGAAGTAAGACATATCTCCTCTTCAATTATTATTCTTGCTATCTGATACATACATGCTTTCTGTATTTTGTTCTAACATATATATGATTGTATTTTTAGACCCTGCGACAGACTGAAATGTCTGAGGTGCGATTTCAATGTAGTGGCTTTGGATAACTATTGCTGGGATGACAGTACCGATTACCTCTTCCTTCGGATGAATATGCCGGAATTCGATAAACTGGCAGTCAAGTTGCACAAGAAGAACGGGAGCAGAGCCTACGCTTGCCAATGTCAACATTTGAATGTAAGTAAGATGACCAATGTGAACGCTGTTCCTCAATTGCGATGGGTCTGCGGCAAGCACAACATCTTGGAAAAGCCAGTCTCCTTGTCCACCAAGTATACTCAAAGATTTTGAAGGAAGAATGTCAAATGTGATCTGTAGCGGTCAATGCCACTCGGACTCCTCCATGTTAGAGATGTCATCATCATGTCATATATACGAGAGATGAGAATCTTTCACTTGCCCGATAGTGACAATTGTTCATTTAATAAAACTTTTCATGGCTCAATCAAAGGTAAACTCGTCATCATTAACTTGCATACAGCAGTTTAGGAATCATTAATCTATGCTGTCCACTGTCCAGCATAGCATTGGAAATTGCTTTCCAGAATGCAATTTCCAGGGGAAACACAGGCCAGAAAATCATCCCAGCAGACAAAGTTTAGCATCCCGCGAATATTGAATACAGGCACCAAATCATGCATCGCTCGCAGGAGCATCAACATCAACATTAACTAAGAAAGAGAACTGCATGAAAAATCATTCTAAATAAATAAAAAAAAATGTTATATATGAGTCGAATGTG
>JAQIWI010000989.1:0-20088 GCA_034698825.1 Deuterosminthurus bicinctus | reverse complement strand
TTGACAGTTTAGTGGGTAAGAACAGACTGAATGATAGAACAGTTAATCTAGCTATGCTAGTCTATTTTAAAGTTTAACAATTAGTTTGTTGACTACTAGTTTAATAACTAGGCTATCGTAATTATGGCAGCAACACCCACCGTAGATTTTCTTCACAAGTATCCTGCACACGAGGGCAGTTTGCAATTTTCATTTGGGTCAAAAGGGCAATCCGAAGGGCAACCTCCCACATAATCCTCCACCATACTTTCCAAAACTGCTGCAACACAATTTAAATTTCCAGGTTAAACACACTCAATCCAACATTTTCAACTTGATAAAACTCACTTAGATTCTATTTAAAAAATGCAGTTATTAAAATTGTCTCGTTAATTAAAACTTGTCTCGTTAAAGGTCCATTGAGTGTCACCCTTTGCACAGTTTTAACAAGGACGGTGATATCTTGACCAGTTTCCCAATTATAATTCCAAGTCTTTTCTGTTGAAAAGGCGTAATCCCGGAGGCGAAACGGCATGGCCAGGTCAATCCGTGTCACATCTCCATATGAGCACGAGACTCTGAGCATTTTGACCGCTCTCAATAATCACAAACTTATTCTTCCTCCTTACAATGCATTTTTTTATCTTGACACTTTTCTCCAATAAATTACACCTGCAAATAAAGTAAATTCTCACCCATAAATTCAGTTTTACTTTCTACACAAAAATCACTGCCAAAGCAAAACGAGAATACTTTGAAATTCTAAGTGTCACCTTTAATTTTCCAAGTAAATTTGTTTTGTAGTTTCCGGCGATATTGTATCGGCTTTGCTCTCTGACCCGACCAGGAACCGTACTTAATATCATTTGAATGCAGTATGACCCATACTCTATTTGGAATGTGGGCGAAATTGTGTTCAAAATTTCAGTGGCCTTGTTCACAATGCTTTTCAAAGGCCCATGTGTAACACCGTCCATTAAACCGCCAAAAGAGTTTTGCTTCTTGAAGCAAAATGTTTCGAGCCTCATGGGATTGAACTCTCATCCCCGCGCTCAAAATCGCTCGCCATTACCACTGAGCTACCTAGCTTGCTTTAAATGCTGCAGAAGATGAAAAAGCCATAATCTAATCTGCAACTTAGCTGCAGCTGCCCTCTGTTTCAAGCTGCACAGTCGGTCCTCCATCTCCTGCAGCTCTTTTCACAACTTAATGTGAACCTTTTGGCTTGTAAAGGGCTAAGGGCTTTTCAAATGGTTTGTATCCGAGCTGCATACATTGGGCGTTTGCTAATTATTTCGGCTCTGTTCGGTTGGAGTATTGGATTGGAGTCAGTGTTGCATTTGGCAATATTTCCCGGAATTCCCAGGAATTTCCCGCGGCTGTGTAAATCAATGCCTGAAACATTTCCGGAAATCTTAATGGGCAACAATGGCAATTTTGGCAATCTTAACAGACTCAATGGAATTCTTCAAGCGTTTGATTTTGAAGCTCCCACTTAGACTTTTTCCATTTGGCCGCTTCACGTATATCCAAGTAATATGAATTTTTGTGTCGCAATATTGGCAAGTCATCTTATTTCATTGATCTACATCGAAGTAGTTGATAAATTGAGACCAAAGTTTGATGATTTGCATGGCTTCAAAATATTTAAATCAGAGGAGATTGGAGTACGTGAATGCAGTAAGCAGCTGATTATTGGAATGGAGCTTTAATATGGAGGAGGAATTTATAAATAATGGAAGTTGTGCAATTGAGCCTTTTGCTGTCTGTCTCTCTATTTGCCATCAGTTCCGGTGTGAAGAGCGGAAGTTGGGCGGTGTATCAACTTGCATAAATTACGTGGGCTGTTAGGCACTACCGAGATATTAAGCTGGAAAATTGTTTAAAAATGTCGTTGTTGTTTCAAGCCTTTGGCTTTTTTAGTTATTCTATTGCATTTTTGGCTTTATTAATGAAAGGAGTGAACCAGGAAATGCTATAGAGGTGAGATATGAGATGAGTCCACTTTCATTTGGAAATATTTTACAGATCAGCCAGTTCATTGTGAAGGAGAATCGAGTGAGATTTGTCCCATATCAAAGTCCCATGGAAATTGATGCAGAAAGTTGAGGGAATAGCAGCAGAGTTTATGAGTTGCTATATGGTGCCCAAGAGATTTTATTAAGAGTTTCATTGACATATGTGACGGGCTCATTGGTCGTATATGTTGAGTTGAAGGTGATAATGTGGTTTGCGTTTGTGGCGGCTGTTGTTGCGGCCAGAGTATATAGTCGTAAAGAATGTTGTGGTTCTATAGTTGTGTATGAAATTCACTTACTGCATACAAAGTATATTGAGTTTGAAGTTGAAGAATTAAAGGAAGGGAGCTGTATGAAAATGTCTAGACTATATTTGTCAAATGTCCAGTTTTTTTTCCAATGAGTTTCAAAGATAAAGCGACCACTAATGCAATGCGTTTTTCTCAAGTTTCACTTTGGTTCAGAACTGACTAAAGTGAGTGTATTCTGACGTAGGACGTGATCTGAGGCCATTTATAACTTTCTTAGATTGATTCTGAGTGTGATAAAGCAATGGTAGCTGGAGAGACGAAGGTGTAATTTAGGCTTATATTTTAGCCTACAGCTAAATAAGAGGGATTCTTGAAGGGCTGACTTCGTTTGATTAAATTGATTTCGTCACTCTTGTGACCCCTGTGACGATCCGGGGTCTGTAGATGTACTCGCTTGGCATGTGAGTAGGAAGGTGAATACCACGAAGTGCTGGAACAGATGAGAGGTGTGGATGATGATCAATAAGATGTGAGATCACAGTAAGACTAGCACTAGGATGACAGTGTGCTAGAATGGTTGATGGATAAGTATACGAATAAAGCCGTGGTAGAGGGAATAGCGTGGGTTAAGTAAGATCGAATTTAATGTGTCTTTACTTCACGGGCTCTATCCACCAACTAACCGCTGACATTCATAATCTTAGCCTCTGCAGCATTACAAAGGTACTTAGCATACTAGGATTAGCATACTAGGATAATTATAGAAAGTACATAGAGTGGACGAAGGTCGGCAACACATGTAGTAATGCCACACCCCCGCGTACAAATTTCTCTTTCGTAGGAATCCAACTTAACAGCCGCTGTTACTTCAGTCGCTCAATTAATTGGCTGTAATCATGTTTCCCACCTACACTTTCGGCCAGAGTTCTTGCATTTACGAAATGGGATCCGTGATGTTACGTACCATTGTCACTTGCCATAAACTGGGGTGATGATTCACTTAAAGAGGTCGTCATTATGAGATTGAGCAAATTCAACTTGTTTCTTGACAGTGCAAGTGTCTTTGACCAGACTTGTTTTATCCATCAGGTCAACAAGAATGAATAGACGTGTTGACAGCAAGTTTTCATTATTGGGGTTAAAAATGAAGAGATCAGTAAAGCACGGCCTGCTTGCTGTCTGTGGCGTTAAGAGTAGCCTTCAGTGCGCTGGAAGAAAATTCCAAGCACAACAAGCTCAAGACATGTTGTCGCTGAAGATGAACAAATGTCCCATTAATTGTAACGTTGGTGAGGAAGAGAACGTTATGGGGATCGATGAGGTCATGGAAAAGGGACAAAGAATTTGTTTGTCATGATTTGTGTGATTAATTTGGATGTGAATTGATGAGGAATTCTGTGTGATCTTGTGTGTAATCATGTCAATGTTTATATGATGATGTAGCTCGAGCTCGGGCAAATGTAGATATGAGATTATTATTGTTATTATAATTAATCCCTATTAATTGTTGGGTAATTAGTGGGCTCGACATTGTGAACGTTAAGTGACTTACTTAGCGAACGTTACTGTCATGGGACTTGGAGAGGGTCGTCATGGAGCAAACGTCAGCCATCGGTCAAGTCGTCGGAGCCAAGTTAAAAAGGGGACTTGAGCACTTGACTGATAGCAGTGTGAACTTGGTATTGAGTGTGAGAAGTTGTAAGACAGATTGAGAGCGAGAGGAAGGAAATTGAAACAGTCCACAAATTGAAAATTTATATTTATCGTGTTGAGAAGAGGTAGGATTATTGAGTCGAAGGGAATTTTCACCCATCTCACCAACACATGTGACTCTGGAGGTTGACTGTCGGTAGCAAGGTGATTGTTGTTGTCAAGCCACATTGAGAAGCCTCAGTAATGTTCGCATGTAATGATTGAACGTCAGAAACATGATTGTTGGGGTCATTATCGTACATTATTTTAGTATGCTTTTAATTTAACATGCTTTTTTTCGAGCAGGACTGGAGTAACATTAATGAAAAAAATTGGCGTGGGTTGCAGTAGCTTCACCTTCGATTATTATTAGAGCACTGCAAATCTTTGATCAGCTATTGAAATGTGTAGCATTTTTGTATTTGATGCAGCAGTCTAGAGTGCTCAATACAGTTGATTATAAGTATTGACTCGTTGGATTTAAAAATGACCAACTTACATTATACCTGGAAATTTGGTCCATTGAAATTACTGGTAGGAAGCGATGCCAGTTTGGTCTATTCTTAAGGCTGGCAAATATCATTAAATAATTTATGTCAAAGCATCTCACATGATGATTTTTATAGTCGTGAAGCAAGCACATGCACATGGCATCTTTGACTCAGGCTTACAGAGCTCAACGTCAGCTTTGAGAGAGGGTCTACTAGGGTCTCAAGTTACAACTGTAATTGAGCCCTTAATCTTGAAGCAAAAAGGGGAATGTTTGTGCGTACTTGTTGGGTCGTGAGTATAATTTGGAGCTCAATTTTTTAACGCGGCAGGTTCCTAGGAATAATACAGAGTATTTATCCTGCAGTAAATGATGCCTCTGTGGAAGGGACTGAACGTGTTGCACAAGACTATATAACATGTATGAACTAGAAGCCAGCTTGCATGCAACATTATGCTAACAACAATAAATGGCTCATTCATATATAACTGGACACACTGCAACGGTCTTTTTGAGCATGCTTTAAGGTAATGTCATCGCCACGCTTTCTTAAAACGTTGATTATCCATTGGACTTACGCATCTTTTGAATCTGACTGATGGTAAAAGCATTACGCATAATCGTTTCAAAAGTAAAAAAAAACTGCCGGCTCATTCGAAACAGTAGCAGCACGGGGATTTTTCGTACGCATCGATGACCCTTTGGACTGATGGGATTAATGCCACACAGCGCGTGATAGCAATTAAACGTGACTTTATTGTAATCAATCGTAGAAGTACACGCGTAATAATTGTCAACTTATTTGTCTCAAGCTTGTAGTTAAACTCTCGGACAATCATTCGTGTTCGGAGTAAAGTGAAAGAGCAATCTTTCACTAAGAGCTATTTCCTGTCGATTAAGTCTTAATCATTTTCTCATGTCTTCATTCAAGTCTTATATTAAAGTCTTTAATCCCAAACCAAGTCTTCACTCTCAAACCAAGAGCCAATCTTAAGCAAAGTTCCTGTGGCAACAATGGCATGTACGTTGCAGTGTTTAAGTAATTGAATCATTTCGTCGTGCCATGACGTGACCCGTTTCAAACTTTGTCTTCTCAAATTAATCATGTGATTCATCTTTTGTATTTTAGATCCTTGTTCATCTGGGCTCACGTGCATTTCTTGCACGATCTAGCATTTTATTTGGGCGGAGATTGCAGAGAATAATTCTGTATGCTGCTACTCGGATGGCAGTAAGTTAGACGACATTACTTGGGCAAATGGAATTCCTGACGAGTGCCCCCACCAGGCCGTAAATTAAGGCGTGCTGGCATACGGTAATGATTGATTGGTCTCTCTTTCTTGACTTAATTAGAATGAGATGACCTGTGGTGCTGTTTAAAATTCAAGACTTGAGTCTAATGAGCATTTAATGTTTTTGTTATGCAGGCCTCGTGCTTGGTGTCAGCCTGCTTTTCTTTTTCATGGCTGCCGTCTCGTTCTGGTTCAGAATTTGGCTTGCGCATGACGCGGGTGTGTAGGCTGTATTTCCTTCCGAGGAGACTGAGGCTATTAATGATGAGGAAGATGAGTCCGGGAGCGGAGGCAGCGACTTTTCTGCTTCAACTACCGAGGAAGCGGGTGATGAAGTGGGCAACGAACTGGGAAACCCAGTGGGCAGTGGTACTGGAAAATAGTGTACCAGCTGTTTTCCCAGCTTATACCCGAAGACTCTCAACATTTTTGATACAAAAATAACAATTTAAATATCAACATATATATCATAGACAACGCCTTTTTACACTTCCAGGTAAAACTCGACGTATTTTTGTCCTTTAATCTTTTGAAATCATATGTATGAGAGTCTTTGATGAAACTTCCATAATATATAATACTTCTTGTATTTTAAATGTCTACAGCAGCGTCTATTTTACTTGCTCCATTTTTATCCTCCGTCTCATTCGTTCACATCGAATACAGTTCATTAGCTCTATCGTTTTCAGCGTCATTCGACTCATGGGGTCACCCCGAGCTCATCAGCTCTATGGTTTTCAGCCTCATTCCACTCATTGGATTCACATTACCCCGAGCTCATCAGCACTCTGTGTTAGAAACTTTGTACAAGCAGTTCATTCGCATCATGTCATTTTCCTCTTGTCTTTTTTGCGACGCATGTCGCCTGAATCTTTTTGTGTAATTGCGTCGCATGGGAGAACTCCAGTTCATTCCCAAATTGAAGTCGCCTCCGAGTGTCAACAGCCCGGCTTCTTCAAGTGACCTGAGCGAAATTCCGGCGACCACCAGATCAGCCTTGTCTGTTAATGAACGACTCATTCACATCTCCGTCCATCCTGAGGGCGCATTTTCCGCCGATAACTCCATTTGCGCCGCTTTCGGCAGCTCATCTTTATCCGATGAGGGACCTATCTCCTTATCAGCCAGCAGTCACACCCCAGCAAGCCCCTAATCCTCCTGCTGCTCTAGATCCTGCGTTTCCGGCGGAGCCAGCCGCTGCTGTTGCCGCTGCTCAAGATCCAGCAGTGCCGAAAAACTATGTTTCCAATACTCCTGCTGCTCAAGGTCCAGTTGTGCAGGAAAATTAGGTTGCGAATCCTCCTGCTGCTCAAGCTCCAGTTGTGTTGGCATTGCCGAAAATATCGGGCTAAGATGCTGCAAGAGAAGTGATGCTTGTGGATCAAGAGAAGATGGACGGTTGCAGCAGATAGACGGGCAGGGTTGGGCGCTCCGCGATTTCATCAATAACATGAATTTTATGGAGTGATTAATACACGTAATTTTCTGTATGCAAATACGGAACTCAATGTTGAAATTCACAGAGAAAAGTTTGTGTTTGTTTGGGTATTTTTTACTATTTTTTTGCATGACATGCGTTTCATAATTACTACGTGCATCATTTAAGATTACATACATGAATTTATATCAACTACGTACATTTTTTTGGAATTTATAGTAACAAGTTTAATTGGCATAAAACTAGCACTGTCAACATCTGGTGGCACAGTTGCAAACATACTTAATAGTTGTGGGCTCACAAATTAGTCTATTCTTACATCTAGTGGCACAATGGCAAATATAATTATTAGTTGTCGGCTCACATTATAGTCTATTCTTTCATCTAGCTTGTCGATAATTAATTTCTTCCACAGCTACGAAAAAAATTACAAACTCGACGGCATAGAGCTTGACACTTGCAAAATCTTGTCTTGTAATTATTAAATTAAGTGCATAACTTGGCTAACGACGTGCATAATAAGAAACATCTCATTCATTATCCTTGTAATTTCCGTCGGACAAGCCGGTTATTTAGATCCAAAATTCACTGGGCACTTAAAAGGTCTGATCAAGCACTGTTTCCATGTAATCACTTACTTTTTGCATGGTTCCAGAGCCATGCAACGAAATCATACAACCAGGTCAGTTCCCGTATCTCTCGTTGGCAGCCGCGGGTACGGGATTAAGAATAGGTAAGCTGTAATCCTTGTAAGTTGAACTAAACGACAGCCTCACCTTGAGAATCAGAAAGTTGAGATCAGCACGTCGCCAATACTTGAGCCGGTCAGCGTAGACAATTCTCTTCATTGCAAAATGTTCGGATCCTATAAAGTAAGGGACGAGTTTTGACCGGTCTACTTGAGCACGAATTTGCAAAAGTAACATCTTAAGCTAGCAATGAAACTGCGTCCCATTGGCAAAGGTCCACTCTACGACCCCTGGATGGTTCTCATAAGATTTTCTGGCTAGGTACACGCACTTCGTATTGAGATTCGGGTTGTACGCAGTTTGTATTTTTATATTCGGGGCAATAGCTGTCGGGTTTACATAGCTGTCCCAAATTAGAATGGTGCTTCGGGGCCTTTTCAGTGGATATTCATCAGAGGTGTGGCCCGTGACCGATGCCCGTCGGCAAGCCCGGCCCAGCCCGTGCCCACGGGCTAGGGCGGGGCATGCCCGCGGAATCGCAAAAATGGGCGGGCAGCGGGCGGGCGGCGTGGAACACAGGCCAGTGGCAGGCGCCCGTTAGAAGCCCGCAAGTAGAAATTTGCCGTTTGGCCTGTCACGAAACGTTTCAAAATTGGGAAAAACGATTTATTTTACAAAAATTTTCATTCAACGAAATTAGTTTTCTGCCGCGGTACTAAAAATGCGTTAAATATGATTTTTAATACACAAACTTGAATTTGTGGGCGCCCATGGGCGGCTTGCGGGCCTTTTCGGGCGGGCTAAACAACATGACGGGCGCCCGTGGGTGCCCATTCTCGCGAAAAAAATAAGGGCCAGGCTCAACTTTCCCCAAATCGAGCCAGACCAAAAGCCTGCGGGGAAATCATCTGCTGTAGCCTTTAAGAGTTGATGATGGCTAGCTTCCCTGCGCACACAAACATGCAAAAACTTGATTAAAACTGTTTACCATTGTAGAATCTCACATTTCAATAGCCAAAATAATACTTACATTTTGTCTGCACTCAATGCGAAGAGTTTGCTCTCAAGATTTGCAGAGTATTGAAATCTGCACAAATGCAAGTGATCCATCTTCTCTGTCAAGCCGTACAGATCGATACGCACTTTGTCCAAGGAACCATCATCCATGGGAAGTGCCAGTTGACTCTTCAGACTGTCGTTGACAATATCATCATCGGGACATACATCCTTGATACGCTCGAAGCCTCCTTGCACAGCAAGGTCTTTCAATCATAAACTTTGATTCCATCATTCTAGGGAGAATACCGCACCTAGTGGTAATTGGTTGTGTTCAGAGTAATGCCTTGCTTGGTACGTATACTAAAAGTCCTATGGCTTTAGTGGACAAAAAAATGGACAAATGTGCTTTATCACTGTTTCGACCTTGTTTCGGTATTACAGCATTATATTGACAAATTTTGAATGAGACACCAATTGGGTTTGACAAATATCGCATAGGCCACTTAAACCTACACTTGCTATGCAGCCACGCTGACTTACAGAGTGAGAGAGAGACAAATACACAAATCCCCTCCCCATTAGACTCCGACGTAGGTGTAGATGGATCCTGTCGCTCGCGGCATTGTATTGCTCCTTGTTGTCACGGGTCCACCAGGTATCACTGCAGTCGTACAGATGGGAGAAGAAAGAAATTTTTGCTCCCTCCCACTCTGGAGGAGGTCGCACACCCATCCAAGTTCGATGAGTGTTTGGAGTTGCTTAACCTGCTAGCATTAACTAGAACAGACGTTACAGAGCCCCAACCGCCACCCCCTTTGGCGTTAGTGTATTTCTAGCTGGGTCAAATCGGGATCTCCTGGAGTCGTGACGTTCAAGAAGAAAAGGCCTTTACTGTCAACTTTCACGATGCTAATAATAACACATCACCAGCCAATTTTCTCTTAGCTTCGCAATCACTTTAATTAGTTATGCCTGATAAATCACAATGGAACGGCATAACGTTGGATGCTTATAAGAAAGGTGAGTCATCAGTTAGAGTTTAAATGATTTCATTAAATTACATAACAACGTCATTTGTATTTTCAGGTAACGCATTATATGCGTTTCAGCTATTACCGCATCTCGCAGACTGCATTTCAATTCCTCGTAACGGGAATATAAAGTTGTCATTGACGTTTAAAAAGCAGTTGGCTCAAGCTATATCAGTGGTTGTTCTAACTGTCAATACCTCTATCTTCGAGATATACCGGAACAAGCATAAGCAGGTGATATACAACGGATAATGAATACAAGTGCTTTACGGGTAGCAGTAAGGAAAATTCTGAAAAATAGCTACAAATATGCCGTCATCGCTGCTGATCAACAAGTAAAATTTAACTCTTTCTCCGCATTTATCATTCACAATTCTGATGAAGAATCCAGAAAGGGACGGCACTGGTTTTGTTGGATGCTACATTCCAACAAAAAGGTTGATTTTTTTGACAGTGCAGGTTAAAGCTTCCAGCTCTATCCAAACTTTTAAGTTCCAGCTAAGTTTGTTGTAAAAGAAAATCGTAGAAGACTCCAAGGTCCTTCAATGACATGCAGACTATACTGTCTTCGCTTCATCTATGAAAGCTCCCGTGGTCGTAGCTATAAATCCTTTCTCTCTATATTTACAAAAGATGTTTGCATAAATGATTGTCGAATTATTAATTGGAGTAGACGTAATCTTAAAGGGTTTGTACCGCAGCAAATTTATGACACGTTATGTAAAAATCAAATTTGTGAGAAATTGAATAAATAAATTGATTCACCATTGGAAATTTGACTTTAGTTGTTTATTGACATTCGCCATGGACATGACCATGAACTTCGAGTTAGTTCATCCACATACAGGATGCATCATTGGACCGTCATGTAAGATTAACAGCGTGAATCATACTTTTATTTATTTTAATCTGTACTCATTCATTTACAGGTTGTGGTAAACTACACTCATAGCTGAAATGATTCGAAGGCGAAAGGAGCTTATTACAACTCCATTCGAACGCGTTGTCATTGTTTACAATCAATATCAAGAGCTGTATAATCAGATTCAAGCTGCAGATCCTAATGTTATTTTGACGTCACGCATTCAAGACGTTGAGGAGTTAATACAAGAACAGTCGCTCATTATTTTTGACGATGTAATCGATGGGATTGGAGTGAAGAAGGATACACTTGCATTGCTGACTCAAATGTACATTCGTATTTCATGTTGCAGTACGTGGCAAGCCACCTTTTACTAATTCAATTCCAAGTCACTTTACAGCATTCAATTTTTAATATGAAAATTTCATGTAAAACTTGACAGCCCTAGCGATGACCTACGCTCAAGAATGGTGCCGGCGTGAGTACAAATTAAAAACCCCAACTGCTCTATTGCTCACTACCTCTACCTACATTGTAAAGTGATTGGTGGGAATAGACAAGCAGTAGACTTGCAGTGCATTCATAACGGACTCTGGGCTATTCACATCCACTGTGGCGTTCATGGAGGGAAAAAACACTACATCACAACTGGAACAATTAATGTCAAAGTTCATGGCGGAGCCTATAACTCCAAAGGAGAAACTTCTCGCAACCAAAGATGACATGAAGTCCAAGATGGAAATTATTATTATGGAGATTCAACTAAAGTCATAAGTAGATGCTGAAAAATTCCAGAAACTAATGAATGTTGGTTCTTATAAAGGCCGAGTTCTGCCGGGCATTAGAAGCGGAAGAAGAGAATGGATCCAAATATGTTGTAGACCGATGGGAAAGGAAAGAAGGTGGCGGTGGGGTCACCTGTATTATTCAAGATGGTCAAGTTTTTGAAAAGGCTGGTGTCAATATTTCTGTTGTGCATGGGGTAATCCCGCCTGGGGCGGTGCGGTGTCTCAAATGAAATACCGTGGGAAGACGTTGACCGAGACCTCCCTGCCCTTCTACGCCCTTGGGATCAGCTCTGTAATCCACCCGAGGAATCCTCATGTGCGTGACTTTATCAAAGCAAAACAAAACGTGTCCAATATTAAGAAAAAATTGGAGTCCAGCAAGAAATGTTTGGAGCAGGCATAAAAGGTACAAACTTGTTTAATTATTTTGAATTAATTTGTGATGAATTTATTTATTTTGAATTAATTTGTGATGAATTTATTTATTTTGAAGTAATTTGAGATGAATTTATTTATTTTGAATTAATTTATTTTGAATTTATTTGTGATGAATTTATTTATTTTGAATTAATTTGTGATGAAATTATTTATTTTGAATTAATTTGTGATTAATTTATTTATTTTGAATTAATTTGTAATTAATTTATTTATTTTGAATTAATTTGTGATTAATTTATTTATTTTGAATTAATTTGCGATTAATTTATTTATTTTGAATTAATTTGTGATGAATTTATTTATTTTGAATTAATTTGTGATGAATTTATTTATTTTGAATTAATTTGTTATGAATTTATTTATTTTGAATTAATTTGTGATGAATTTATTTATTTTGAATTCATTTGTGATGAATTTATTTATTTTGAATTAATTTGTGATGAATTTATTTATTTTGAATTTATTTGTGATGAATTTATTTATTTTGAAGTAATTTGAGATGAATTTATTTATTTTGAATTAATTTATTTTGAATTAATTTGTGATGAATTTATTTATTTTGAATTAATTTGTGATGAATTTATTTATTTTGAAGTAATTTGAGATGAATTTATTTATTTTGAATTAATTTATTTTGAATTTATTTGTGATGAATTTATTTATTTTGAATTAATTTGTGATGAAATTATTTATTTTGAATTAATTTGTGATTAATTTATTTATTTTGAATTAATTTGTAATTAATTTATTTATTTTGAATTAATTTGTGATTAATTTATTTATTTTGAATTAATTTGCGATTAATTTATTTATTTTGAATTAATTTGTGATGAATTTATTTATTTTGAATTAATTTGTGATGAATTTATTTATTTTGAATTAATTTGTTATGAATTTATTTATTTTGAATTAATTTGTGATGAATTTATTTATTTTGAATTCATTTGTGATGAATTTATTTATTTTGAATTAATTTGTGATGAATTTATTTATTTTGAATTTATTTGTGATGAATTTATTTATTTTGAATTAATTTGTAATTAATTTATTTATTTTGAATTAATTTGTGATAAATTTATTTATTTTGAATTAATTTGCGATTAATTTATTTATTTTGAATTAATTTGTGATTAATTTATTTATTTTGAATTAATTTGTGATTAATTTACTTATTTCTGGCCCGGGTCGCTCATCAAAAAGACATGGAAGACGTCCACCTTGAGTATCGAGAAGTTGAAAAACGGAGAAGGAATGCTTGAAGAGCACAGCCGCAGAGTCTGGGAGTCAGGACAAGTTAGTTAGCTGGTTAGTTAAAGGCTTTATTGTGATTATTGTACAAGGACATTACTTTCGGAGACAAGCAGCTACGAGAGTACTGGAGACTCAAGAGCATTGTCCAGGAGCAGTCCCGCATCCAACTCAACAAATCCAACGAGACAAACGGGAGCAAAAGGACGATCAGGAGGCCTTGAACTCTTGCACGTGTCAAAAAAATGACCAAGAGAGTCGCCTCACATGAGATTGCTGAGGCCACCAAGCGAGTTGAGAAACTTTCGGGACATATTCGACACAATGAAGAAACTTATCTGGATGAGAAAATGAGGATTCGCAATGAACTCAAGTCTCAAGGGTTCTTGTCCAAGAGTAAGTCTAAATTGCAAATTCAGTTTTTCCTATGGGATTTAACATGAGAACCAACTCTGAAAGGTCATTTTTTTGGCATTTTTTAGTCAAAATCTCACCTTCCAGCGTCAATTTGACGACGATTCTTTTTCATATGACATGTGAATTTTTTTAGAGTGATGCACTGGAGCCGAAAAGGTTTGCCGAGGGAGAAAATAATGGAACAGTAGTAAAGGAGCAACAGTTTCTACTTGCCGTCTTACAATCTCCACCGCCGGGTCTATTCCCACACAGACCCTTCTGGTTAGGCCATCCTTTGCCATCCCAATATAGGGTGATAATATACTCAGAACAATTTTAATTGTTCTCAAGTCTGTCGACTGAATTCAAGCCACACCAAGACCCTCTGCCTCAACAGGTCGGTAGATTCAGTACTCTTTGTATCACTCAAGCTTTGCTTTTTCATTTCCGTCTGCCTGCACAATAACTTCTCCTTCTTGATGGCTAATCTACAAATCTTGTTCTTTTCCAGCGCCATCAAATTCAGACGATAATAATAACAAGCTCAAGGTGAAGGCAACAGTTGTAAGCATTCCAGTTGGAGCAGCAGCAACTGAAGGTGTTTTGAAGGATGGTACTTGTGTGACGGAAGGATTCCGACACCACCAAAGTAACAATGGGAAAGGGATGGAACTCGTAAGGCAGTGAGAGGAAATGTACGTAGATAGATGTGTGTGTGTGTGAGGAATGAGAGTGAGAGTAATGATTAGCCCAAGTACAGAACTACAGTAGGATTACGTTCTTCACGAAAGGAGCTCGAGGTTTATTAGACGTGTGACTCCAGCGGCTACTCTCATCCTACTAAAAGAACTCCACTTGTCTCCAGAAGGAAACCTCGCCTGGACAAAGATAAGGGTGCAATGCCCGAGCTACTTAACATAATTATTCAAAAAGAGTACATTTCATCATCCCAATTATTAATATTAACTAATTATAATAGTTACAAACGAGCCAATGAACCCGCATATTAACATATTCATAATCATACTATCGGTAATATTAATATATTAAGAAGGTGGGCACACAGTGCCACACTTGCATGAAGGTTTTATTTCATTTAAATCATTTTCATATCTGAGGTGAGTTGTTGTGCTTTGACTTGTGCTGCCGCATTAACTTGTATTGAAGTAAATCAATTAAATTGTATTTAAAAATTGTTTTAATTTTCAAGGTAATAACTTGGTTCAAGGCCATGTGAATCAGCAGCAGCAACACCACCACCAGCATTACCAGCAACAGCATCATCACCACCAGCAGCAGCAAGTTCCAATGACAACCAGGCAGGGAAGCACTCGGCGAGTATCGAAGGAGATGAGGAAGAACGACATTTGCAAATAATACTCACACAGACTGCATTTCCATGTCAACCGTTGGAAATAATGCACGGCGACATAGGTGGGCATACAATTTATTTGCAATGAATTCGCACAAGGTAAAACATCCTCCCGTAGGGCAGAAGGGAAGTCGCGCTTTGGCTGGAGCCACTAACTTGAACCCACTTTGGTGACCTCCTTTGAACCGTCCTTTGATGACCCCTCTTTGGTGACCCATAGTACCCCCTCTGGCCCTATTTTAAAGCATAGTAACCCCCTGGCTCCATGTTAAAGCATAGTCGTCCTCTTGCCCTATGTTAAAGCATAGTGACCTCCTGGGCCGGGCCTATGACAATTAATGACAAATTAAGATCCTCAGCAAGCAAAGTTATTTCTCTAAAGCGCTTGTGACCACGGGAAAGATAAAATGAAAATAACTGATTGTTTGTTTTTCCAAACGTCATAAAGTACTTTTTGTGGTAGTCATCAGTTGCAAAGTCCAACCCGTGAATAATCGCCCACTCTAATCGATGACTTGCAGATTTTGTTAATGATAGCTTTTTGCCAACATATACTCGAAGATGAGTGTGAAATGAATTCTTGACTCCGATCATAACGGAAGCTTGGTCCGAAGAAAGTCCTATACATTTACTCTTGAAAAAATTTCAAAGCCGGCTACTAATTTATCGTCGTTCTGGACCCGAAGAATAAGATCATTGACAATGTTCTGACTATCCTCGCCTTGGGAAAGCGGAATAAGGGAATCCAAGTAAACCATTGGTTCAAATTGTTCTGTAGTTTGGAACAGATTAACAATGTACGGAATATTATTATAAGGCGTACCATCAACAATTACTGTGAAAAAGTTCCCTTCTCCGAGCAAATATTCAAGTAGTCGTTGATGAAAGCTTTTTGCGATTACGCTCATAAAATTTTTTAAAGACTTTTCATTACGGTGCTTGAATCCCAAAACTCCTAGTTGTGAAACAGAAGCCATAACTTCTCCGTGTTGCCGGAAAGATACGCCGACCGAAAGCTCAGTGTACGAAAGCTGGATGGCATTCATTGTTGGAAGAAAGAGCGTCTTTTCCTTAGTGTGAACTGAGTCTACAATGCTCTTTCTTTGTGCACTTGTTGTTGCTCTCCTCATAGTGTGACTGACAATATGTTCATAGTTCACTGCTGGGTCATTAGAGAAAAACCCGGACCGTTGCTGCATCTGGGACTTTCGTTTGAAGTCAGGCCGCCATCCCAGTCGAAAATATTCATTGAAAACATGGCATGATAATGTGCATCTACTGTCAATATTCAGCCACAAAACTGCTGCACTTCTCTTAACGAGATCTGAATGCGCAATATGGTCCTTGCATTCAGTGAAATTCTCGATAAGAAAAACAAACTTTGCTGGGACATATTTTTCAAAGGTTTCCTCATTTGCAGGCTCATTAGCGTCCACCTCCATCGGTTCTGCGTCATCTACTCTAGGACAAGTTCCCATGGATGGAAGTTTAAGAGCATCCTGTAGCTTTTTGTAGTAAGCCTCCTCTGCCATTGCTACGTAGCGCTACGTTGATGCATTTGGGTAATCCACAGGACATCCAGGGATATCAGAAGGTCGAGACTCTTCATCAAATGGGGCTATATCGTCAATCATATCCTCAATAATAAATCGGGGTCCACTGCAATCGTTTTTGCGGCCTGGTGTGGGTGAGCCAATTTTGAAACACCAAGGTGCAAATGCAACTTCCGCATCCAGTCCAACACAGCATTGATTTATAGTACGGTCAATGTCACCGAACCTATCAATGTCACAAACCTACCATTTTTTTTCATATCCATGCTGTCGGAATGGAAAATGTCAGTAAAGAAATTGCACTGGTTTGACGGTGGTCTCCTTCCAATCACGACCATATCAGTGGCGGCGTGAGTAATAATGTACTTTCTCCACGATTCAGTATGGATTGACAACGGCGCATATCTTCCGTCTATTTGAGGCAACGACAAATCACTCATTTGGGAAGCGTCGTTTATCAACACAAGTACGATGGCGGCGTATGGACTTTCGTCAAAAGTAGGAATGTTCAAATCATTTGAATACACAGATTCCGAATGCTCGATGACAATATCAACGGAAGGAACTGATGATGATCCAATAACAAAAAACTGCTTCCCTTTCAAGTCCCCCAAGTGCTCTGAAAGCTTGATAGAGGCCAAGATTTGCAAGGGACTGCCTTGAATCAGTAGAAACCTGTATCCTTCGAGATCTGTTGGATCATTTTGATTTCTTGATTTGAATAAATTTGTGAAGTGTACACTTCAAAAATAGGCCAGAACCTTTGGGATCACGCGGAAGATTCACCTCAGAAAGAAGTAGATGTAACGTGGGTTCATTGGGATACGTTTGCGCAGAAAACAACACCTGCAAAGACGTTTAGTTTTTATATTAACAGTCATGATTACAAAAATTTCAGACGCGTTTACCTGATCAGGTGACTGGCTGAAAACGTCAGAATAAAATACAATTGCAAGACCCGCGGTCAGCCAATGTAACCATGCCAGTTTTGGGCAAGCCAATGCAATGCAAATGATGAATTTCCCTGCTTTGTGTTATCGTTGGTTCAAATGCTTTGCACAACTAGGCTGTGAGTTTTCATATGAAGATCTCGACGCTTTGATATAGATAACTGTATACAACTCACGACGATGAAAATCATTTCTCAAGGCCAAATTGATTGTATCGGGTCAAAAGTAATCAACTCACTCATTGGCTTTTTTGAACTCGTGAAGTGGGTAAGGCTCATTCAATGAGTACTAGTAAAAATTGAACTTTTGATTTGTGAGGGAATCTTTATTCTCAGTGAGGCTTTTCTCAAAAAGTGAAGATTGATGTGGCCAAGAAAGATTTTGTAAGGGCACTGGGAGGCATGAATTACTCGAATGATCACAGTGTGATTTTGAATGACTTGACTTCGAACTTTGAGTTCTTGTTTCGACGAGTGACCGAAATAGCAACATGAGCAAAAATTCGTCCATGAGAATATAACCCATGCTGATTGACAAATTACCCTACGAGACATTTTTCATTCAATGAAGCTACATGGTCCACATGCAAAGTACACAACTCTTGTCTTACTCACTTAAGCATGCACTCTTCTGAGTTTTGCTCGTGCTAATGATAGCATAAATATAATCTGTAATCTTATCATTGATTCGGCTTTCAGACTGATTTATCAGACAGTGCATAATGTTTCATTAACTTTAATTAAAATATCCCTCAAAAATGGGAGAAGGAAAGTACGGCGGTCGGCTAAACCAATCCGGCACTTTCAATAATCTCGGAATATAGTTTGATGAATGTAAAATCAAACGGCGAAACTGTGGGTGAAACATTCCCACTGCAAAGTCAGGAATAACAGTTGCATCATCCTCTTCCGAAATGGCTGCGGGTTATACTTTCGGAGATACAAGGATTTCCGCTTAATCCGACGCCTTCGGAATTAAGCGTCATATATGTACACTAATGTAAAGTCATAAAAATGGAGAGAAATATCGCAAAGCCCGAGTGTCGGGGGCCTCTCGGCTAAATTGATACTAAATACACGCTGGCACTATTATAATTTATGAGCAAAAACAAAATAGCCGTCGCAGATTCGATGCATGGACCCATAACTCACATGCCGCCGCGCTACCTCCTCAGCCACTCAATCTACTTGACCAATACTGCATACAAACAAAACTCTCCTTCGAAATTTCATAAAATTTCATGAATTGGCCAATAAATTTAGAAATTTTTATGCAAAAACAAAAATTAATTAAACTGAGGACTTTTTTTCTTAGAGAGTAGGGCCTATGGAGACTTAAGGGAGCCTATCAAATAAATTTGACACAGGAAAGTACTTCTGGTGGTACCTTGTGGTATAATAACTTTGAATATCGATAGTATTGTAGCTATGCTATAGTTGCACTCAAAGGGCCCTTCGTACCCTGCTCGAGATACTTGAAGAATAATATCCTAAGAGCCTTCGTATAGGTCATCACGAAAATTAGAGGCTTTTTATAATTCTGAAAGGGGGACTGATTCGTTATGAAAATTGTACACTACTCTGATACTCATCGAGCATGCCCAACTATGTTCCAGCGGGCAATTGCGCGGTTCAAAATTCGCTTGCTTTCATTCTTGATGCGATCATTGCAAAAAATTGTCTCCCAAAATGGACCGTGTGGAACTTCACAGTAAGTTTATTTTAAATAGAATTTAACTTAATTATTATTAGCGAGTAAAATTGTGTTTGTTTTTTCGCTAGGAAAGTGCAGAGCATTTCGTAGCGAGATGTAATGTGGATGGAATCCGTCCTGCGCTTGGGATGAGTATGGGTGCTATTTACGCCCACTTAGTGACGGTGTAGTGAGGTATTTAACAATTTTTTATTATCTAATCTATACTAGTTCTAGAATAGCTTAATGTCAATTATGGTTCTTAATTGATTTGCAGCGCCCTAGTTCCATCTGAAGGTACTCAACCCTCCCGCTCATCGTCAGCAACAACTGATTCGTGCTGTTGCACAAGCCCTTCGATTCTTGCGCTTGTGTACTTCCTTTGTGCGCTTGTGAAGCAGCTCATTAAGAAGTACGGCAAGAGGCTCGTGAGAGCGCTTATGAAAAAGCTGTGTCAACTTTTTATTGATGTTGTGACTCCGTACTTGACCAGGCTCAACGCGTTTCTAAGGGAGGAGCGCGTGGAAAGGCCGATACCAAGGAGGCGCACTATGTACCTTCCTTTGGAGGAAACTCAATTGTAATTAGCTTGTATATTATGAGTTCTGAATAAAGAAGCAGAGAAGATGAATTTGCCCACCTATGCCATTCTTATTTTAATCTATACCGCTAGTTGGTATAGAAACCGCCCGGTGTGTGTGTGTGTGTTGTCTGTAATATTTCGCCTGTCTGCAGGGTACAGATTCTGATGTTTCCTGGCCTGATGACAACCCCACCGCCCTTGCCCGTGTAGGAGGTCCCCCGGCCCCTTCAGTAGCCTCACTCAACACTTGGCTGTACCGTGACTCACAAGGGAGTGTTCAAGGGCCGTTTGCAATTCATGAGATGGCCCAGTGGTACGCCCAAGGCT
>JAQIWI010000988.1:0-20094 GCA_034698825.1 Deuterosminthurus bicinctus | reverse complement strand
GCTGTTAATATTTACGATTATTGTTATCCTGTGGTCGTGTGAGTCATCATATGGATTTGAAAGCATGTTCTTTTGGATCCAATCAGGTGCTGATCCTTTGGTTGTTTGTCTATGATTACATAGTGGCCACCAAGATGAGCAAGGGAATGCAAATTGAAGCCTTCTTAGTCTTCTTGGCTCTTTTTCTCACTCAATTTACAGCTCCCATTTTCCCCTAGATAATTCCAGAGAAGGTGTATGGTGGAAACGTGGAATTTTACACACGTTTACATCTCTTTGTTGTGCTGATCCTTTTATCTGGCTCTAAACGCTCCTACACGAGGAGCCATCATAATCATAATCATTTATTCATACGGGGCTTTTTGTTGAATTTCAACGCCATTTTTTGATTCCGTTTCTCATTACAATATATTCCCATCCTTCTAAAATTTAATGGGAATCATGGAGAAGGAAGTAGGGGAGGGGGACGCGCTACGTAAATTATTACTGCACTCAGTTAATTTTCTCATGAATTGTGATCGTCATCGTCATTATCATGGTCGTCGTCTATTGGGATTCTTTGAAAGCAAGTGTATTCTTCTTTTTTTTTCTGAAAGTTCCAAGTGTGTACAGCTTGATTAGTGTTGCAAATGGGATTTAAAAAGTTGTTTGTCTTCTCTAATTTTACAGGTTTGTCCCGGTCACCGATGTACCCATTTGGAAGCCAATACCCTTACTCAGTCCTGCCTGAAGTTTCTCAAGTGGCTTCATGGTGAGTTTTCTCCGTCTTGATTCTTGTTTCAAATCTTTTCTGTATTACTTCGTGCCCGTTTTCTGCTCATTATTGACACGGAGATGATTTTAAGGAAGTGATTTAAATGTATTTAGTGACACAGAATAAGTGAGGGAGGTGGGAAGGTGGTGGTGTTCTTTGAGCTTGGCTCATTCCCACCTTCTGTGTATGTACTTTGCTTTTGTCGCATCAAGTCAATTGCAATGAGTGTAATTGTTCGCATGCCCGAAAGCCGAGCCCAGTCACTCAACATCTTTGTCTCTTTCACCATAGTTCAACGTTTAGTTGCCAAAGGGACGCTTGAAGCTGGCGTTCTTTTTTCATTATTTCCTGTTAATTCAGCAAGTGAGATTTTTTGTGTTTGTGTGTGTGTGTGTGAAAAAGTTGGGGGTTGTTTTGGTTTTAAATCAAACTTGCTGTCAAGTGTCAATTTTTTGTATCCAGCTGGTGTGATATTATAAGTAAAGCGGAAATGAGGGATTTTGATTTGATGATGATGATGATTGTGGCAAAGTGAGAGTTTTTCTTTATAATGGAGAGTAAAATTATTTCTAGTGGAAATAAATATTTGATTTGGAATGTAACTTGACGATGTATTTGTTTTGGCAACCATAGGCATGCCCAAGGTATGTACTCGATCTCAAATCCGGGGAACCCAGCTGCATCCGCAGGATTTCGAAACTATCCTCCATCGTTATCTATACCACCTACTTCTATTCCTAGGTAAGTGTTTTGTAATAATAATATGAATAGCCCTACTAAACCCTTAAAGCCCTAGCGCATAATGATAATGCCAAAGAAAACTATATATGAGCCTCAAATGTGTACGTGTTTGATCATGATCCCCCCCATCGCTAATACCAGCTCTATACTTTCACTCCTGCTGTTCTCATTCAGCCTGATGGTGATGAATCTATGTGAATGCTGATAATTTTGGGAACACAGAGAGAAATAATATTTGTCTTGTCTTACCCTGTGTCATGTATGTGTGTGTGCGATTGTAATAATTATTATTAGAGGGACATGAAATATAGATTTGAGTGTATGTAGAAGCTTTTTTTTTTATTCGGGAGGATTTTTTATTTGATGGGCTCCCTCGTCGTTCGTGTGCGGACGAGCAAAACTAATGTTTTTTCTCTTACATTTTTTCCTAGTGATTTCTATAGGTTCTCACCCGGTAGCCTACTACAGGGCCCCGGTTTACCACCGCACCCAGGCTTAGCTCACCATTTAGTCGGTACACCTTCCAAGCATGACGCTCACTCCTCGCACCTTGATCACAATCATAGGTAAACCAAGAACACTATCTAACATTTATATATTATCAATGTAATATTTCTATCATCACTAGATCGTGACAGAGTCCATCGTTCACTTTCTCCACTCCTCACATGTATTTTTTGTGTCAAATGAATTTAATTACCGTAGAAACTTTACGATTACTAGTCTTTAAATTAGGATATGAAGCTAGATTCCTAGAAACTTTGTTGATGTGATTTCTCTCCGCATTCTCGTACGAAAGGGTTAAAGTCCTTTTCAGGGGCAAGTTCAGGGAGGAAATAATTCTAAGTGACTGCGAGGCAGAGAGCAGGGGGGTGATGTGTAGGTAAAGTGCAAGATTATAATGATGCATTGTGGTCATTAGGATGAATGAAATTGTCGGGTGTAATGTAAAATTTGCATTAGTTTGGAGCATTAAAATGGAGTGTGAATTGCCGAGGGGATGTGCATGACTTAATGCGGTTCAACTTATGTCCCACTCTTTTCCAGGCACGCACAACCATAACAAACACACACATACATACTCATTTGAAGGGTAGGAATGATTATTATTATTATTATTATTGTGCACGGTTCTTATGTGTGTGTGTATGTGTGTGTGAGCATGTCTTTGTGCTTTATGTGGGTAATCACATATGTGTATGTCTCTTGTTGTAAGTATGTAGTTGGTTTACTTGATTGTATAATGATATCATTCGAGATGAAATGATGAGGACAGCAGACACGAGGACTTGACACGATAGTTGAAGGAGGTGACGCTTGATCACGCAAACGGATTTTTCCCTCACATTAAAAAACAATTCTTCAATTACCATTCGGCTTACGAGGTTTGTACAAGTAGGCGGACCGGATATGTGCAAGTACCCTTGTCATTGTTCCCACTGTGTTATAATGTGAGAGGAATTCCATAGGACTATTATTAGGACGACCGCTCGAGCTTGTGTCCACACGAAATGTACATAATAGTAATGTGGTGAGCATGTTTGAAATTTCAAACTGAGGCCAAAGGATCGAGAAGACAGATATTTAAATTATTCTGGGGAAAATTCATCCAGTTCATGCATGTTGTGTGCTGTTGAATTTTATGTCTATATTACGTGGAGTGTGTGATGCTAATGTAACAGTCATTCTGTGGTATTTTTTTCACTTATTTATTTCATATTATGTGTGAAGGCCCCTAATTTCTTCCGTCTCGTTCTCTACTTCGATCCTCCGTATATGCTTTTTGTGGTCGTGGCTGTCAGGTTGTTGCGTGGTGGGAACAATAGGCCTGGATAATCATAAGCTTTGGGGGGAGCTAATAAGAGAGGAAAGGAGAGAGCTTGTTTATTTTATTGAACCCTACGCATTACTTTGAGTATGTATGCCCAGTGTGGATTGGTGTTTTGTAGGCTGGAACTGATCGTGTTATTAGTTTTGTCTCATTGGATACGGCCTGTGTTGGACGTGATTGGGGGAGGAGGGCTCGCTGGTTGTGTGGTGGAGGAAAAAATATAGGGACAACTGATTCATATCGAGGGGATAATTCTAGTTATTTCCATTGTACTCGTCGTCACCATAATTAGATCCTGGATCCGTTTCAATATGCCTCAAGAAGATGTGTAGGAGTGAGAAAGTGGATTGTAATATTGACAAAAAT
Organism: Deuterosminthurus bicinctus; assembly: GCA_034698825.1. Classification (NCBI taxonomy): domain Eukaryota; kingdom Metazoa; phylum Arthropoda; class Collembola; order Symphypleona; family Bourletiellidae; genus Deuterosminthurus; species Deuterosminthurus bicinctus. The sequence continues at coordinate 16,402 of JAQIWI010000988.1, read as the reverse complement.
TTGAGGATTTGAGACAGAACTATATTGAAACAGGAACTCATGAATGACTCATGTGTAATTTTCAGGTCTTCTAGTTTATCGGACCAGAAGTCAAGTTCGGAGTCGCATGGTTCGAAAAATGCTTCCGAGTCCGGACAATCGAATAATAGTCAAAGTAAGTCCTGTCGTCTGTCTGTGGCTGTGGACGTTTGATTGGAAATGAAATGATGAGGACAAGCGGATACCAGTATTTGATTTGTCATGTATTTCATTTGCAGACGACAAGAAGAAGCCGCACATCAAGAAACCTCTGAATGCTTTCATGTTGTACATGAAAGAAATGCGAGCCAAAGTGGTGGCCGAGTGTACACTTAAGGAGAGTGCAGCCATAAACCAAATACTTGGGAGACGGGTAAGTGAATTTTTAAATTGTTTTGGCTTGAGCCAATCAATTGGGAGAGAGAGAGAGAGAAAGAGGAAAAGTCTTATTTTATTTCACTTACGAGCAGTGAAGAGACTTGATTACTGTGTCGTCCTTCGTTGTGTAATTGTATTTCTGACAGGAGCAGCAGCAGGACTGACGATTTTAATTGTTATACAACAACAACAATAACAACTAGCCTTTGTTTTTGTTTCATCCGCAGTCTCACTCTCACTCACTTTTCATCATGTCTCCTCGTCGTCATTTAATTCCCCCCAGTTTTTACTACATGATTGCAAAAGATGCAGTCCTGTCACAGTGACATCCTACTTGTCATCATAATCATTGACATCATCATGATGATGATCGCTCATAAAAATTATTAACGGGAGCGACTTGAGGATGACATGATGTCCGTGTGTGTGTGTGTGTGTGGGGAGGGGGGATTACGTACAAGACTGTGAGCGAGAGAGAGAGAGTGAGCGAGCAAATAGGAAATAATGTGTCTCGAAACGACAAGTTTGTTCTCGCTCTTGTTGCTGTTCGTTCATTCGATGGACATTTTGCACCTTTTTTGTCAATTACCATTGAGGAATGTCAAGAGAAAGGGAGAGGAAATATTTAATGACACCTCCTTAAACTGCTATAGTAATAGCAACGAAATGATCAGGACGACCCAGAGAGAGATAGGAAGACTTTCTGGTTGTCCTTTTTAATACAGGGAGTGTGTCCGCTTGTTTTGATGATAAAATGAGGATTGTAATCTCCTCTATATGGTCCCTCGTATTTGAATTAGTTGATAATGTGGTAGTTGTGCTATATAATAAATATATATATTGTGTGATTTTGTTACGACGCTATTGAATTAATCCAATTGTTTGAATGGCAATGATATAATTAATTATTAATCTGTCACATGTAATAATGTTTAGTGGCACTCGCTGAGTCGAGAGGAACAGGCGAAATATTACGAGAAAGCACGGCAGGAAAGACAGCTCCACATGCAGATGTACCCGGGTTGGTCAGCTAGGGATAATTATGGCTACGGAGCTAAAAAGAAGAAGCGAAAGAAAGAGAAAACTTCCGATGGAGGTATTGTGCATTTGCTCATGTCGTGTGTGTCACATGTCACACCATCGCTGCAATCAGTATGAGAATCAATCAATTATTGTTCCTTGATCATGTCATTTATTACATATACTTATATATATAACTATAAATCCATCGCCATTATTTTTTCCTTGTCGTTGTTTATCGTTTTTTTTCCAGTTTTTTATTTTCTATTTATTTATTTAATTATATTCTGATGCATTGAAGAAGTATGAGTACTAATGTCATTCGTCTCTGTATATGTAATGTACATATATAATAATTATATATCCATGCATATGATTTCCCCATGTTTCAAGTCCCATATGTTCCTTATTGGTTTTGAACGGCTATATATGGATAGAATCTGACGGGGATTCTATGTATGTCAAGTTGTAGTTAGTCGTTGTCATGGTAGTTGGAACGGGAGATATGTGATAAAAATGCAGGGACCAACCCATCGGTGTATAAAAATTTGCCCGCTCGATCAGTTTCGTGTAATTGATTAATCCTGTGGGCCACTAAAATGCCCTAAAAGAAATAATGGCTCATTTCGCTTGTTCGGAAGGACGAAGAGTTGCCATAGGAGAATTAACCGTACAAAAAGGAGGCTTGTGCTGTTAGGTTAAAATTGATAGGTGATAGCGTGTTAGTGGAATATGCACAACTGCTCCTTCAGACGTTTTCCGATTTCCCTCGACTTGTTGTTTTTCTCCTTTGATGATGATCATGATGATGATGATGATCACGTCCGTCGCACCTCGGAGAATGACCAGCATGTGTGTTTATTTCCCATCATATCATATTATATACATTTGTATAAAAAGAAAAAAACATGTGTAAATGGTTCCAAAAGGGTTTTGAGAGAAAGGAGGTGCAAAGTGGCTTGAAAGCAATGTATAGAAAAAAACTGTACGTATATCAATACTATATTTGATTGAAGAGGAAATACAAATTACAAAACGTCTGCTCGGCAATGTAACTTTTGGGGGGAGTTGTGGGGGGAAATTTTGTACATTGTATATGTAATATTTTTTTATATTAATTGTTGTCATTATGATTTTGTTCTACATTGTGTGTCTTCTCTCTGTGTGTCTGTATGTAGTGGCACGCGCTAGGTCGTGAAGAACAAGCGAAATACTACGAGTTAGCCCGTAGAGAAAGACAACTTCATATGCAGATGTACCCAAATTGGTCTTCTGCTCAAAGTAGGACTCACCATGAAAAGAAGCGGAAGAAAAAACAGGAGAAATTTGACGGAGGTATTTCCAATTACAACCCTTTATATATTCCAATACTTCTCACATATATATATATTTACATTATTATGGGGAATAGAATTGTACAACTACCGCCCTTTGATCTACTTGTTGTACATAAAAATATATAATTATTATATACATCCTCCTTCAACTTATTGCTATGTAATGTGTCGAGCGCTATGATACCGATGGGTTGGGCATGCACATGATTTTGTGGGGAGTAGCTCTGAATTATTATCATTATATATGACAGAGGGAATTATTATCAAACTATCCTCGTTCCAGTTTCATCAATCCATCACTATTAGTAACACACTACTCACTTTCTTCTTTGTACCTTGAAAACCCAGTTTCCCTCTTTGGTTTTTCTCCCCTCCATATACCCATAAACTTTTAATTTATCAAGACACAAGAAATAATATGATTGATTCTCATTGGATTCTGGCTTTTCTCATTTCATTCATGATTTATCGGATGGGATTTTAAAATGTATTTTGTGTGTGACAATGTAGGGAACAGCATGAAAAAGTGCCGAGCGAGGTATGGACTGGACCAGCAGAGTCAGTGGTGCAAACCGTGCAGGTGAGTTGATCTTTTTTCGTACTCTCCCCTCTCTTGTCGTTGCTCTTCTATGTTCCTCATATTTGTAATCACTGCGCTGGGTAACGAAATTAATAGGTGCATAGTTAACCTGTCATATAATAATCAATAATGATGATAATCAAAGAGGAGTATATAACTGATAGTTTGTCGAATATTTTCTGACACGTATTTTTTCGCACTCTTTGTATATTTATCATATAAAGAAGTATATTAACTTACACTCTGTATTATTTCTGTCTCTCTCTCATCTTTTTCTACTGCCGACTTCTATTGCATTCTTATGTTGTTGGTTTTTTTTTGGCATTTAGTTCTATAATACATGACAATGATGATTCATTGTTGTGTGAAGAGAAGGCCGCTTTGTTCCAGCTAAATGCATATATTAAAAGCGTGGAAAATCTATTGGTTCTCCCTGGTCGCATAGGTTCTCCCTTGTTGGTTACTTACTCGGGGCTTAACTTGAGCTAATTATTATTGTCTGCTAGGAGGAGGAGGATTATATTACTTGATTTGAAATGAATGATAATCAAAAGAATTTTATAGTAACTCAGAAGAGGATTGTCCAGGGTGACGATGAATATTAATTCTATATGGTCTTCTATTTACTACTATGCTTGATAATGAATGTCGTTTTCATTATACATCTCTCCTAATACTTTCTGTTTCCCGTAAAAAGTTAAGGAATGCAGTTTTTCTTTCCGTTTTCAATAATTGAAACAGTTTCAAAGGGTTTTCCACCCCGTCTTTTCTCTCTTTCTCTGCCTCACTCTCTGTCGATCGGATGGATTTGACAATGAATGCACTTGATTTTAAATCAGCTATAGAATAGCTGGAGGCAATGGCTAGTTTTTTTGCAGTAGTTGTGCCAACATACAAAATAACATTGACATTGAACGAGAATGATTGCTCTGCTTTCTGGATGTCTTTTTTCTATCTTTCTATTTTCTATTTCTCTCTTTGAAACTTGATACTACTGTTGCCCTATACTTTATTATTATTACTATTATAATTATTACTCGTACGCGTGCTTTTACTTACTAATTTTGGCCCGACTGAGAGGATTGATTCGAGACAGGGATGTGAGGCGGTCGGGTGGTGTAGCTAGTGTATTGTTATGTGGGGGGCCATGTTGATGGTTGGCATGCGGCTGGATCAAGTCATGGGAACTGAGGATAAATTTCAGAAAATGTGTCTTCCCACAAAATTTCTTACTGAAGCAGGAGGAGAAGGAGGAGGAGGAGCGAGCAGAACATGAGAGGCATTACATCCTCCATTTATACTGTGGTTCACAATGTGAACATTTAGACTGAATGGGGCTTGATTTTATAGTTTGACCTTTGATTTTGCATTCTGTAACGCACCACTGGAGTATATATAAACTATATAATGACACATATACAGAGACACAACAAGAAGCACTGGGAAGTGAGTGCGATTCGACTTAGGGCAAGAGATCTCAGCAGACATCATACAGATCTGATTGTGATATACAAACTCCTTGTATATAATTAGTAGTGTGATATATAAAAAGAAAAAAAGAAAATTCAACGCCTCTGTATACTCACCTCTTAATACGTCCGCCACTCTGCTGGTCATGTACATTGATTGACAACATTGATTTTGAGTTGTAATATTTTTCCGTTGCAAATTTCTATAATTATGTATCCGTATATGTATTATTATTATGAATACGTACATTGATTCTGATTCTTTGTTTCCTTTTGGGCGAAAAAAAACTATAATGAGGGAGGTAGATATAACTACTGGTAGTGCTATGATGATGATGATGGTAGTTTTTAGTCGTGTAAATCAGTCTCGCAGCTTCCCACTTTCACACTTTCAATGGGGCCATGTAGGGCCCGTCCTTATATTTATTAGCTTCAGAAGATTATTTATTATGAGAAAAGTATGTGGCTATATTATATTTTTGTACTATGGACCTGTTGACTGCATCATACTGTGAATATATATATCTTTAATAATAAATATATCTAGCGAGCATGACACATTTTCTGAAATTTTCCTTGCTCCTATACTATTCCTCCATAGTCTGTGTTCAGATATTTTTGTAGATGATCAGATTCTTAGGAGCAATAATAATAGGGAGCGTCGTCGGTATGGACAGGTGTGCAATAATGTAGCGTTGCATTCAGGATTTGTCCATGAAGAAACGTGCACAGTAGAGATTATTTAGTAGAGGACTGATCACCACCATTGTCGGAGTACAGGACTGGGGTGAGTTGTATAGTGCAGTAGCTGCTGTGGTGAAGAACTTCCTCATGTCCTTCTTTCCTGTGTTACACGTCTCGTCATTGTTGGCTGCGAGTAGTTAAAAAATCATTGGAAGGATCACGTACGTGTCATGATCACACCTGGTGATCTGAGCTCTCGTGAGTCACATCTAATGCCTAGTGAGTATTTTAGCTTTGATGTTGTGCTGTGTCACCCTTTGTCAGTCACCCCGCCCCCGTCCCTTCAAATGAATGTGAATCCTCCATATGTGAATGTACCGTGTCTGTATCTATATATGTGTGTTCTTTAGCTCGTAGTGCGTAATACTATTGACCTATAGTTCATCCTGTGAGAATTGAAGAAGATTCCAACGAAAGGAAGTTATTATTATTATTATGAGCGGGAGTATATACATAGTTGTTTGCATTTAGTTATGCCCCAGTACGTAGTCTTCAGGCCAGGCCGGTAGGGACTGATGACATGGATTATTTTTTTGGTATTATTATGCTGCGTATTTTTTTCCACCTTGTTTTGTCATTATTACTTTCCTATATTGATTTCTGTGTTGCATACGTACTCAGTGCAATACTGTTATGTAAAAGAAGCGAGTGGTGTAGGGAAGTGTTGAATTGTTTGAGGTTTATAAAGTTGTGTGAATATATCAATTTAATAGAAAGAGAGAGGATGTTAGAGAGAGAGGAGTTTGACAAATCTGTATGATGTCTGATGATGATGCCTTGTTAATATTAGCCCTGCTGATCATCACCAGACCCACGTGGGTCTGAGTAATTCCTCGGCGGGTCTGGCCGGTTATGTTGGGAGCGGCGGTGGGGGCGGGGTGCCTACGAATATCTCAGCAGTGTCGGGAACGACCCTTCTTAACAACAACGGCCTTTCCTCTTCCACCTCTGCAACCTCATCTTCTCTCACTTCACCACACACTAATCATAACAAAAGTAATAGTAATCACAGTACTTCGTCCGCCATCGGCTCCAACCCCGCTCATGTCACCACCAATAGTAGTACGAACAATGGAGGTCATGGTCACCATCCTCCTCCCCCACCACCTCCTCCCCCATCCTCCTCCTCAGCTCATCATCATGGTGGTCATAGTCTGGCCAGTCATGGGCAGCATTTGATGGGCATTATCAGCTCCCTGACAAGTGGTGCTCATGGGTCGCTACATGCGGGCGGTGGGCACTTGGCTCCTCCACCACCTCCACCTCCTCATGCCGTACCTTCACCTCTTCCAGAGCCCACTTATGTCAATCTGTAGGATTTTCTATTTAAATAAAAAAAACAACCAAACACATTACATAACTTAATAATATGACAGTATTTACTATAGGGTATTAGAGGTAGTCATCTTTTGACTGCCATTTACTTTATGTGGCCAAAGATGTACAGTAATGAATGATAAGGACAGTAAGATACTCTATGTCTTTTAGTTGCCATGTATGACTTGTGATAATATGGACATGTTTTGTCACATTTTCCTATAATGTACACACAATGCCCGGGATTTGAAAGGGCTGTAAGAGACGTATAGGAAAAAACGGATGCCAAATAACCCTTCCCTTTACATTTTTTGATGAGGAGACGAGTCTCTGTGATAATTGATGATGACGATGTTAGGAGATGAAAGCCACTCAGTCGAATCGCACACACTTTGTCCACAACAATAAAATGAACGAGCGATCTCCTCCTGCTCAAAAGACAAGCAAACGTACACACACACACACGCACACGTACTGGTGAGAGTAGGAAGTTGGTCGGAGGTGACAGAATCCACTAACAAATGTACATGAGAGCCGCAGAGGTGAACATTGTGTCTCTGTAGTACTTGTGCCCAACAGTAATTAATTGTGCGGAGAGGAGTCTTTGAGGTATTTTGGTAATTTGTGTAATGATCAATTAAAAATAGAGGAAAAGACTTTAAGTTCCGCCCGTTTCGTTTACGATTATACAGTGACGTATAAATCAATGAACGTCTTGTACCCTGGGTTGAGTTTTTGTGTACTCGTTTTTCGTTGATATTTAGCTGTGACCGTCAGTAATCTGTCTGGGATGGTTTTTATGTGCATGTGAAATACGATGGCGGCGGTTTATACATATATATATTAGCCTGCAGTCAGGAAGATGAGTGTGGAGGCCGATGCATGTAAATATTTGACAAAAGCGGCTGAATTCTGCATCCTATTTTATGTTAGGTCATTTTAATTTTGACATGCGTTGACTCTTTTTGTTGACTTTTCCGACATTCCATTTGGTTGTTGAAAACTGCACGAATGCATGCTTGATGATGATATAAGGATAATGCTTGGATTAATTTTCATTTTCTTTTCAAGTTAATAATCACAGTCGTTGGATAGTTCAACTTCTCGATCATCCTCATTTGTAAACATTGAGGAGTGGAAGTTTGCTTTGAATGGTGTTAATTTGGGGGAATTTTCTTTGTTTTAATAGGAGAAAGAAGAAGTGTATTCGATACCTGGAGGGAGATGGCGCAGATGGGGGTGGGATCGGAAGCCCTGATGACAATCTTGGGTCTGCAGGAAGTGCGGGAGAGGCTCTGACGCCGGATTCCAAAACCGGTATGGATTCAGATATGGACTGTAAATCCTCTGATTTGGGCCAAATGTCCAGTCCCAGTTTCAGCCTCACCTCCCCTGGTATGTTCACTTTTATTAGTAAATTAATTACGACGTTAAAATTAAACGATACAAATGGTATTTCCGAATGAATTGTATTGGAGAAAAGTGAGTGTTACTAATGTTGGATTTATTTTGAAGGAATGTCTCTTGCATCTCCGGGCATGTCATTGACGTCACCTGGAATGTCTTTGCCTTCACCAGCCCTAACTTCGCCTTGCCCCTCAGCCATCCTTCCTTCACCTGCGAGCTTAGCATCCCCAGCCGTCAGTTTACCTAGTCTTCAGTCGCCCATGACCCCTTCCCTGGATGATCGTCATCCCATCTCCTCCGTGGGCTCCACCAATAGTTCCGTCAATTTCACCACCACTTCCTCCTCGTCCGTCACCACCTCTTCATCATCATCGTCCACATCACCGGTTCTGCCCCTGCCACCATCCCTCCTTGGCCTTTCCGGCTTGACCTCACCCGCTGCAGCCGCCGCGGCTGCAGCAGCAGCTGCTGCCATTGCATCGTCATCCGGCTGCTCCTCCTCGTCGTCGAGTAAAAACCATCATTCTCATCTGAATAACCACTCGAACAATCATCATCATCACTCTTCCTCATTATCCTCCGCCTCCAGCTCCTCTCTCCATCACTTGGGACACCTGTTCAATAACAATAATGGCTTGCCAATTCCACTCCCACTGTCGTTACCATTGAAGGGACCGCTGCCGCACCGGAACCCCGTGGGAGCCAACCCGCATGACATCAACAATCCTCTTAGTGTGAATCAATTGACTGGACAGTGCAATAGCTCGTCATCACTCAACTCCAATTCAGCGAAGAGTCGGAGTAAATCCTCGGCGGCTGAGAATGGAAATTCCACCCCTGCTGTGATCGGTGTCACGTGAAATTAGCTCTTGTTCTTAGTGAGAAAATAAGCAGAAGGAAATCATGTTGAAGATTTGCGTCTGCTTTTATTATTATCATTATTATTATTCTAATTAATTGTCATTATTATCATCATCATGGATAAGTTAACATATTGTAATGATTGATGTAAGTTCCCTAATGAGAAGGATGATGATGATGGAGTATTTAATGATTCTGACATGATGTGTGAGACGAAGTGAACTTTGACTGCTATAATATTCTCTTATTAGTCTTATTTATATCTCGGCAATGCAATGAGAATATTACGAATTCATTCACGGCGACGACTGAGACGCGTCATGTCATTCACTATCATTTAAGTTTTTATCATTATTATGGCTATTTATCGCTGTCATTACTATTGTTAACTATCTTGAAAGATGCAGGCTGATCGATTGTTTTTTTGTCCGTATAATTATGATAGCTTAGAATGATTATTGTTAAGTCGGTGGTAATGCATACCTCTGATTCAAAATGTCCCCTTATATATCGTTTTTTGCTCCGCAAATTTGTACTGAAGCACATTCGAACTAATTTTATGTTTATTTATTATAGTTGTAGTAGTCCATAGCAGTTAGTACCTAATGTATTGTTATAATACGGTGACTACATACATACTTACTTTCAGCATGCATTCTCTGCTCAGTTAAAATGGTCCCCGCGGCAAAATTCCCTCAAATAGTAATTTTTTGTGTTTATTTTGGAAAAAGAAAATGGTGGGCGAGCGCGTGTAGTAAGTGTTCTCGTTTGACGAGCGGGGGGAGGGGGCTTTTAGTTTTTTTTCTCTCCCGTTGTTTTCACGAGGAAGCAACAAAACATTACGATCTCAGAGTCATCATCATCCTACCAAGTTCAAACAAGTTTCACATTTTATTACCTTATGCTCGTCCTGAACGCTGAGAAAAATGCTAGGGAGGATGCTAAAAAGCCCTGCAATTTTCAAGCCCAGGGTTTCACCTAATTTACATGCCAATTACTATATTGTAGTAGCAAAATTGAATTATGTGACAAATTTTCGTGTGGGGTAAATGAGTTTTGAGGAGCATAATAGGCTTCCTTTGAACGAGATATATTTGGAAAATTTCATCTTTATTAGAATGTAAGTATGCCGGAAGAGATGGAGATTGATTGGAACTGAATGAGAAAGCCAAGACTTGGAAAGTAAATGTTTCAGTTGCCCCTGATGTAACTTAGTCATGATGAGCGTTAGCTGTTGGGATAAGAGTGCGTTTTATAGTGTTAATCGAGAGAGAACTTTAGTGCCAAAATGATTCTGTTGAAACTGGGAAATTGACTGTGTCTTCTTTTAATTTTATTCGTGGCTCCTCTAGGAAATTAACTGAGTTCGTAGGTCACTCTCCGACTTGACTTTAATGTGGGTGCCATGGAGGAATGTATGACGATAGACTTTTTACAGTACTCGCTGAGACCGTTAATTTTTTCGAATGCGAAGGCAATTATTTTACTTTACATATGGTCTGACAACGACGATATAAATTGTAATTTCATGTGTGGACAATCAGTGGTTTTATTTCAGATAATCGTCTTTGAATTACGAATAACATGATAATATATAATCAGGTTCATACGATCGGATTCCCGAGACAAGTCAGGGATATTTTCGTTATGATTTTTATTAAGTAGTGGGAATATGTGCAATGCATCTGTGCGTCCTGAATGAGTTTAAAAGGCAGCTTTCCCTTTGCAAGCTGCCAGTCCTTTTAACCTGTAGGGATTGACCAATCAAAGTGAAATTGTGAGAGGATGGAAAGAGCGTACAAGATGTGATGAGCTGATTATCTTAGGACACAAAATGCATCCACTAGTTAGTTGTAGTACCCCCAACTTTTATTTTCTTTCATCTGAGGAGAATGAAGACGTGCAAAATGGAAATCAATGGGGCACACACATTATTTCAGGTTGTTACTTTTCCGGAGAGTAATCTTGCGGGGAACTTGATGAGTGAGACGTTAACTACTTTTATATAGTGCACTCCTCCTATACTACAACACTGAGTAATAGCTAGGAATGAACAAAAAGATGTATTTATGGACATAGACGGACGACGATAGTTTAAATTATTTATCTACTTAGCTCCCAAGGTGTAAGTTTGGTCGGAGGAGGGTGAGAAAATGGTGTACATTGTCAAGTTAATCATCATCAGGTGGGGATGACTCTGAAAAATGTGGGCATATTGTGCGCGTGTGTGGACTTCCTAGGTTGTTTTTTGTAATGCTTCTATATTCTAATAAAATGCGTTTCATCATCTCTCTCCTTCACTTGTTAAATGTGAACATGTGGGGCAGAATATTTATACAAAAAAAGAAGAGAAAATATAAACCGATCATCATCCTCGTCCTCCTGCAAAAATATTTCTTATAGCTTAGCATATAATGAAATAGATCACTAGGGAATCCTGTGGAATAGATTTTATATACTTTAGTAAGTTGAGACATGATGATGATAGACTAGTTTATATATATATATATATATACAGATTTTGACGCGTTTAAAATCATCTTGTGAGGTTCAACCAATATGTAAGTGTAGCAGAGTTGTGTACAACTTTGCTAGTGAGATTGTGTCTGCGTGTTTGTCTTGGTGTGAATACTTTTAGAACTAATTAATGATTGTAATCATGTTGTTGTTGTTTTTCATACAAAATTTCGCGTAACATGCAGCATTCCTGTCACAACACAAAGAGAAAATAATACGACCATTTTAAGCAAGTGAACAAATTAATGCTAAAACTAATATATAACAAATATATTGCTAATATTACAAGGCTTCTGATACATTAGTAATGTTAGTTTGTTATGTATACACGTTGTGAGTTCCACGTGTGTCTGTTGTACGTAATGAGCAAGTGTGACTCTGTAATGTTCCAACAGAATCAATGTCACACACGTCATTAAAGCCCGATATAGCGAACTTCCTATAATAGAAAGAAAGAGTGAGTGAGAGAGGAAAGAATTAGTGTTAATTTAGGTAATTGATAGTTCGTAAGATTTATGAATATAACTTTTACTATAGAAAAAGAAATGTACTTTAATGATTATTAATATTGTGACTTTATTATTATTATTAAATTAGACTTGTAGATGAGAGATCATGTTGATCCAGAAGAAGAAGATGATGATGATGCGCTCCCAATGATGGTAGCGTATTTACTATTATTATTATTACTACTATGATTACTATTACAAGGAGAAGAAGAAACAATACTATTATTAATAATATTATGTTATTACAATGTTGTCATTTAGGGTTGCGAACAAGTTGTCGATATCATATGAGCAAGTAAAACAGTGAATGTAATATGTATTGTAAACAGTACAATCCCGCGTGCTTGTTCATTTTTATTTTTATTTCAACGCCCATCCTACCGTCAGTCATATAGTCGCATTACAATCACTCCAAGCTTGTGTTCAGTACGTAAAAAGTATATAGGAGACGCATACAAAGGAAAATTTGCGTTTATTATTTACCTCACAGTTTCACACGTGGACTTGCTCAAGACGCATATTATTATTTCACACACAATTCCTTAAAAAGTAAGCACCATGTGTAAATCATCGACCCAACAGATTTACACTCATTACACGTACCACACACATTATCATATCCTATACACATACATTCGTCTACATGTTAAGGCTGGTGCGATTTTCCCAATACCATTACTGGCATGCAAATGCTCCACTGAATTACCGACGGAGATTACTACACTAAAATTACTACACGGCGAACGGGAGAAAAAACTGGATGAGAACGTCGGATCATCTTAAAACAAAGAGTTGAACGAAAGGGTGGACGAGCCGTTCTCACGTGAAGGTTGCGGTGTCATTTGGTTAGACTTGAAGATTATTTCGGGGCGAGAGGCCTTGCCGCAGGACTGTAGTAATAATTTGATTTAAAATTCATGAGTTTTTGGTTGAGATATAATACGGATATAATGGATACCTCCTCGAATGCGCTTTTAAAGCTAGAAGCCAGCTCAAGCGTCGGGAAAACAACACGAAATTCTCGGACAGTTGGAAGGGAAGTTGGTGCAGCGAGTATGTCCGCAGCAGCAGTCCATTTACAGCAGAACTCACGATGCTCCTCATCCGTCGTCATTGTCATTGCATTCCAAGAATAAATGGGATGGCTACATATCAAGTCATTAGTATGTCTGGCAATGAAGTCCAGTTGGTCGAAGCAGTCATCATTTCCCCAGATTTTCAGCGTTCCTATTCCCAGCGTTCCGTATTCTGCAATAGTGGAAAGTCAAATTTAAACCTGCACTTCACAATATGAGTTCACACAGCAAAATATCTCTTCCCTGTTGATTTCTTATCCTTCCGCACACAGAGGACAGCGGAATGTTTGAGCATGAACTTCATTCGGTACGGAAAACGAAGGAATTTCGGGGGTGCTGGAGTCTCTTCTGCACCTTTATTTGACACGACGTCAGTCCTGCCAGATATTGGCTGCTTTGCCGATCCACTACCGCTTCGAACTGGGCTCTCACCCAGACTTTTGATTTTCTTTTGAGTTGCCTCATCAGCCTCCATTATAGCTCCAAGGGGAGAGGGCTCCGACTCAGTCTTTGGTTTGTGTTGACTAGGGGCAGAGCGAGAGTAACTGCTGGGAATTGCACTTCGGCTTTGTCTAGCTGTCGTTGTTCCCCTACGTGTCCACACTTCCTTCTTGCAAATATTTAAAACCCGAAGGAACTCGGCACAGACACGTTGGTTTTCAAAGTTGAAGATAAATTGCTCATCGTTTCGTCGGTTTGGCGACTTCGACGGTTCGATATCGATTGTCAAAGGGCTCTGCATGGATACGCGGACATGAACAGTAAGAAGACGATTGAATTTGACCAGTACGCGATTCTGCTCCTTCACAAAGGCCATGACCCAGTGCTGAGCTGTTGGTAGATAAAGTTCAGATTCAATTCAAACCTCATCAGTAATAAAGTTCATTGATGAAGTTTATAATACATGAAGTATACATGACATTTTTTTGATATCTCGGGGAAGTTTTTTATGCCTTCAAGCGCATACATTACATTTACCTGTCGAGGGACTCTTCAGAAAGACAATATGAGCATCAAAAGTTCCTACACTGTTAGGATTTTCAACGTGAATCAGCCTCGCTTCAAAATAATGAATGATTTCATTTCCCATCTGGCAGATTTTCCTATGAGCGTCCAATGGAAGTCGAGGAAATCTTTGGAGCTGCTCAATGTATCGGATTTCTGTATCATCCGGAGCTTGCGGTGGAGGGCCTGTGAATATTGGAGCAGTCAGTAGCGCTGGGGCTCCGAAAGGCACAAACGCCTTCATGTCCATTGGACACGCTGACAACTGAGGGAAGGCAGAGTTGGCGTAGGCGCTGGAATAGAGACTATTCGGATCCATCTTTAAGTTCATTGGGGTCATTGTCGGCTTCGCAAAAGAATTCAGGTCGCCGAACGGGTTAACTGTGGCCAAAATAAGCATTAAATTATTTTAAATGTTACTTTTAATAAAGAATTTTGCCGTAAAACAGAATTTTGGGATCAAAATTCGCATAATATTTTAACCTTGTTGATATTCAAAGCAAGTGGTAGGTTTAAAAGCCATGCGACCCGCCAGTCCGTAGTCAGTGGGATTAGCATAAGCCGCATACAGTGAAGAAAGAGGATTTGATGTCGGTGATACAGTTGTTGTTGTTGTTGCAGTAATTCCAAAAGTAGACCTTTTAGGTGGCAAAGTCTTCACCTCCTTCTTTGGCTCCACTGTCCATCTTGCCGCCTGTTCCGCTAGCACATCTGCCTCTGTATGAATAACATATGAGTAACACTGAGATACCAAAGGGACATTGTTTAGTGTAACAGACCCAAGTCTAAGTCACTCAACTCCTGGTCTAACCGCCTCAACATGCTAGTTGGTGCTTGAAGCGACTCAGTTGTAGTGTCGACAGTAGTAGCCATTCTTCTCTTGCTTGTGTATTTCAATCGAAATCAATTTAGCATGCTAGAACGTTTAAAAACTGCAGGAAAGTTTGAAAAGAAACCAGGATATAGATAAAAATCAATTGGAAGGACCGGAGAAAGCCAGAGGAGAAAGACGAGGAAGTATATGAAGGGAGTGAAAGTGCAAGCACCGTTGCCGCAAGGCAGATACGCCGTCCTAATACTGTGGTACGGTTGAATGCCGTTGCAATTTTTCAAATTTAAATTCAGTATTCGAGGCTGTTATGAAATTTTAATTATTTCTTCAATAGTTTTTTTTACTGATAATTTCTCCATAATTGAGTTGCCTGGGGACTTCTTGTGCGACCTCTGGAAGTTTCAGTGTTAATAGAGATTCTGCGAATGGTTTTGTGAGAGGGGCAAATGGACTGCCTTCCACGGGTTTCTGGTTGCACTCGCAAAGCCGAGGGGAGCAAATATTATTACTTCCAATGTCAAGGGCCAGGCGATCTACCTGAAATTACCCCCAGAGCTGACACGTGGTTGAAGGGTACACCAGAAATTTTGTGCATCTTGCTTGAAACCTCTAAAAATACTTCATAGTGCCAAAATTAATCATATTATAGATATCAAGGTGGCATATTGGCTCAGATACATCGTACCCACCGTTGCTTCCGTAATGATTGGAGTATTTGCAGCAATGGTACTTCTAATAGTGATTTGGATAACCATCAGATACCTTCAGATCTGGCGTTTGCGTGCGTAGAGATAATCATGAAAACGCATTACCTGATTTTTCTGAAAACAAACTCTTGCATTTTCAATACAAATTTAGGCTCTGCTCAGCTACGAGAAATGGAAGAGCAGAAGAAAACAAAAGCGATGCATCTGTCCTATGTTGATGAATCTATGAGAGCAACTATGAATAATGCAGAAGTGTAAGTTTATTATAGCGACGACATATTTTGATGCAGTTAGAGCCTTTAAATTATTGTGATCCAACTTTTGTTGTGAAGCCAAACAGAAGTAGTTTACGACACTGCGCATGGCGTACCCGCCATTGTCTCTGAGGTAGACACAACAGATGGACTAGATCTCGTAAGCATTGACGACACAGAAGACGGGGAGGATGAAGTTTATGGAATCTTGACCGGAAGAAAGAGAAAGAAACAAAGGACCGGGCCACGTCCTACGCACCAGCGAGAGCCTAAAGTGAAGAAGCCGGGGGCGGTCAATATACTCCATAGAGTTCGTGAGGGTGTCTTGGGAAAGCAGCAGCATCATCGTAGTATTGGAACTAACACCAAAA
>JAQIWI010000987.1:0-20110 GCA_034698825.1 Deuterosminthurus bicinctus | reverse complement strand
TCAAGTGTGTTTCAAAAGACGGAGAAACTTGTAAAAGCTTTACTTTGTCTTCTGAACGCGTTGACTTTGCGACTGCATACACTGTCTTGCTAGAACATAACGACAAGATTATTTTGTAGAATTATCCGCTTGCGTATAGCTTTGAATTTTTTCCATTGGAAGACATTATCAGGATGAAAAACGCTTGTATATTTATCATTTTGTCTTTGAATTTGCTGAACTCACCCAGTTTTGCCATCCATCTGAAAGAACACAATGGCAAACCAAGTTTGTCAACTACCACAATGGAGCTCCTTTTGTCCTTCAAAAAATGCATTGCGTTTGTCGTGGACTATTCGTTAGACAATTACGACTACCAATCGACCTCCACAAACTACTGCAGCTTCTTCTCCGGGTCTTTAAGCTGCTCCCTTGTCTTAGAAACAATTACCAGGTACGGTAATACGAGCCTTGAGAACTCTCTTTTTCAAAACCCAATTGTAACTCACCCAATGCTCACAAGACACACGACAGTTGTAATTAATTTGTACCCGTCTGCAATGATTTCTAATGATACGTGGGGAAAATCAGCTGCTTATTACGTTGACCAGACAGCAAAACGGTTCAAGATTGCATTTAACTACGTTCTGCTCTTTATGAGCATCAAGAGGTTTTCGTCAGTTGACAATAGAGCCATTTTTACCGATTTCCTCGATGCTCCAGCACCCGCAGTGTACATATTGGTATTGGATGAATGGGATGCGTATGTTGTGGGATTCGCGCAAGTCCAACAGTCAGATCCGTACTTGTTCAAAATTAACATTCTAGAAGAATCTTTGATTCAGCATCTGCACAAAGCTATTCACAAAGACCTTCAACGTGCCATAATAGTGTCTTCGTATCTTCTAGAAGATACTATTAACCTAAATTATTGTCGATTCGGCTCGGTAAGCGATTTGACTCTTTTCGATTGTCCCATTGCAACTTTTATTAACAGCTTCAACATGACGTTTTGTGAACAATATCAGCCATGCGGTTTTAATGTAATAAGTTATTTTAGAGATAATTACTTGAAAAACTACGGCAGTAATCAGCAACTCGTTAACTACCTTGTGAAAACCGAAGAATATTTTTTTATGTGTATTGCCCAAACTGGGAGGACGGGGTTTATGGCCTTCGTTCAGGCGTTTGATCTTTTCACTTGGATTGTAACATCAGCAGTTTGCATATGCTTGACTTGCGTAGTTGCCACCATTTCGAACAAGACCTCTGTCTCCTGGTTGACCAAATTCGAACCATCGGCTTTGGTTGTAATTATGCTTCTGTTTGAGCGATTCTACACTACTGCTCTGTTCCGACGTGCCTCCACCAAGGAAACAACTCTAGTGCTCACTCTGTGGGCTTTCGGGGCATTGCTACTTGGGATGAGCTATAGCGGAAACATGGTCAGTGAGCTTGCAACGCCCTCTTTAGCACCAGTTCCTCGAAATATGCATGAACTGTCAATGGTAGAGTATCCGATTTACACCGTAGGTTATTCTTTTGGGTATGTTAACGACATCTGGCGTAAGGCATCGATACCTGAAATTGATATAAGCAGATATTTAATGCGAAATCCAGGAGGCACTAGCTCGGTGGCAAATGATTTGCGACGATTGCGAACGGCTTTTACTCTTGTGGGGTTTACTGAAATACCTTTAGGTGAGTCAGATGGCAGCAAGAGCTCAAAGGTACTATTTGCTATTGCTGACGATACAAATTGGGTAAGGGGTTGGGGACTCCGTATTCAAGCGACCAACAGTGACACTTTTGCTTTACCGGGTAGCAACTTGCCGTTCTTTGGCAATCTAATTGTTCTATCAGTGACATCCAACTCACTGTCATTAGTTTTCCTACCTTTTTTTGCAAATGTATGTCAAGCTGGAATCTGCAATTATTGGGAAGAGGTTTCTGTAGCTTACACGATCAAGGCGGCAGCTTATTATAGAAGTAATTCAATGTTGGCCAAAGATTGGAATAGAATGGTTGATCTTGCAAACATTTGGCGTGACTTTAAACCTGTAATGAATACAAAAACCTCCCTGAGCCGCATTCAAGTATCTGAAATGATTCCAGCATTTCAGCTTCTAGCAATTGGTAGCTTGATGTCTACACTTGTGCTGTTGAATGAACGATGGCCATTGCACGTTGTTGTGAAACAGGTACTGCTTCAGGGTCGCATTGTTCTGACTTCAGCTTGTCGAAAGCTTCAGAGTTTTCCGGCCTGCATGCGCGAGGTTTTTGAGTGGGCGAAAGATCGCATAATTAGACTGGGTATGTCAAATAGCAACGTTGTGTCCATGGCCTAATGCTACGTGTTTGTTTTGTCGCTGTACTATTGTCATGTATTAGCCAATGAGGGCTCATATGAGAGCGAACGCCGACGAAGATTTAGCGTCCTTTTATTCAGTACAATCAATTTTAGGAAAATCTAATTTTTATCTGTAAGCAAATAAAATAGCTGTACTCAAACCCAACAAGTTGTATCCAAAAATGTTTCTACACAGTGATTTATTAAGAATTTCAGACAAGTGAGTTGTTAGAAGCAACAGAAATGTCCATTCGACTATATTTAATTTACTGTATGCATCTTTGGCCACGGCCACACAGTGTAGTAGTGAAGAAAAATCCGGGTATTTTTGTATGCTCCAGAGGTAGGCGCAACATATATTTATATGGGGACGATACACCGTATTCATTCACATATACTTTAAATTACAGTGGCCTTTCCAATGTCCACAGTTGTGTTGGAGACACCAGCCTACACGTCATACTCAGAGAGATCACTTTGTGCTGTTCACACAAATCAGAAGCTTGGCTGAACAAATGTGCTCTTCCGCTACGGTTCTCCTGTTCTTAACTTTGTGGTCACAGCCTTCAACCAAACATGCACCATTTTCGTTCGTTCGTAGAATAGTGTCCTTCGTAGATACTCATATGACGCGCCAAAATCATCATATGAGTCAATCTTTGAAGGGTTTCATGCACACGTGTGAAGCGGGGTGTCCTTTTTGCACTTGTATGTGAATTAAGACTTGGGATATGGATGGGAGCTCAGTGGAGGTCATAATTTCAAGTACATGCATCAACTGCTAAAATTTGCTCTAGCAAGCTTCTAGGTACAAAGTAGATTTTCATTATTTCAACTTTATTTCCGGGCCATACCCATGACGCTTAAACCAAAACTAGTAATCAGTACTACACACAGCATAAATACAACCCGAGTTAAGGTTATGTAATTCAAGCCTTTATCAGCTGAACTAAGAAGTAATATAACAATCTAATTGATTCTTCGCCAGCGCAAGAGATCCTTACAATGAGATTACTTATTGAAGGGGAATCGATCAGAGAACAATTCTTTCTAGCATCCGCGAGCTTAGGGCAGGAAAGGAGCAGGTGCTCAAGAGTAAGAGCATCACAAAGAAAACAGTGAGATTTTGGAGGATTTCTATTACGCAGCTACAGGATCCGAGCATGTGACAGCAACGAAACAAGTTTGCACATTCGGATTAACTTCGGAGGTCAACAGTTTAGCGAAAAATACGTGGGACATCGGTCTATTTTCTTCGAACAGGCGAGAATCTCATTTTAAAAGTTTTGCTTCTATTCCAATAAAGTTCATTAATGGATACAATAAGGCTCGAGCCAATATGGACGGAGAACGGAAGGGTATTTTCCAAATTATTTGGAAAATATCTATTGTCTCTACTTAGACGACACTACAGTAATAGCAAATATTACATTATCATTTGAGTAAGGCTCTTCGTTCACTTGTAGACATCTTGTTGTCTCGGTGATGATTTTTGTATATTATTTGTTTCATTATTATTCTAAACGATCACGATGTGTCCTAACCAGCGTGGCGTGAATTTAATAATGGATACAAGATCATATTGGTCCGCTGCTACTGAGCATCTTTGTATCGTTCCTCAGGCAAGTTAAGCTGTCCATTCGCAGACTCTTGAATGGCATCTCCAGTATTAGGTTTGGAGAAATGGACACAGGAGCTCTACACTTTTGTAAAGTCCAGTCACCCTGAGCTCGAAGAGTCTAATGAAGGCTCGTTTGAATTCAGTTCTACTTCTGATGTTCACAGTTTCCGTGCGGCGTGGCTTTCAGGAAGTTGGTTCGCATTGCTTGACGTAATGACAGGCCATTCTGGAACGCAAGTCCACAATTTCACATTCAAATGTCATACGTTTTATATTTAATCTCAGTAATTATATAAACATGGTCATGCAATTAAAATATAGCACCTACCGAACACAAATTCAATCTTCAAAAGTTTATCCAAGAGCAAAAGAAAAAGTCCCGGGAAAAATAGAATTTCTTGAAGGTCAGCAGAGAACTCCAGCTCCCAAAACTAGAACAGTCTCCATAGAGTCTGGTCGACCAAGAATTTTTCCAATTACTGCAAAGAAGAAAATTAAAATAATTCTTTTTTCGCTAGAAGTAAGAATAAATAGTACCCCAAACTGTGGTCAGTACATTCATGAACATGAGACTATGAGACTCCAGGTCTTATTATGCTAGCTTGTTCAACAGTACTCACTTGGTCTTGCTTGGATGACCCAAGCAGGACTAAAATTCTTCCCTACTATATACAGTCAGAGAGACTTTCTCACCGACTGTTGAGAAGTAAATCCCAGAGTGACTTTATGGCTGGAATGGAAAAACAAGTTTACGATTCACTACTGTTCTCAGACACGTCTCTCCGTGCCTGTCTCTTTATTCTTTGCCATTAAACTTGTCAGTGGAAGACTTGATTGTATTTCAATCCTCCGTGGATTCAATGCTGAAGCCAAAGCTCTTTGCAAGCGGCTCACTATAACTTGTAGTGCCAGACCCGAGCATCCCCGTTGTACTTCATTCCCTATAAGCTTCTCCGAACTGGCAGTTTAGAATGTGAATATCTAGCCCTTATGAAAGCATGACATTATAACTTGGTTCTGTACTCATTCGAATGTAATGATGAGCATGTCAAAGAGAATAGATCGTTAGCCATCATCATGTTAATGAGGATTACCCACAGCAGTATATGAGGACAGCAATATGAAACTCAGCGCCCAGGTTAAGAAAGTAGAAGAATACGACAGACTGACATGTACACAACACATAAAAAATTTCAGGACAATTAACTTACAAACTAAGGAGATACGCGGTACACAAATGGCGTTCTGAGTCAGTCAGGGCGAACTTCGGTGCAAGCCTGCTCCTTCTGGTTGTGGGTAGCGGTTGGAGAACTTTTTTGTGTGTTTATAAGCTAAGGGGACCATAGGCTACTACCACACGCCATTTCATGAAATTTAAAATATATGGATATTTATGAAGTTAAGCAATGGAATACACTCTCATGAAGTAAACAACCGCCCCACTGATTTCTGTGGAATTATAAGGCATAGAAATGACTTCTATTTCTTGCACCTCGAGGTCATGAAATGGAGGCTTTCAATGATCTTCCCTGGTGGTCGCTTGGCTCCGGCGTTCTTCTGCGTTACAGCAGAATCGAAAAAATATTTTAAAATAAATCATTTTACTCAAAAGTTTACTCATTCCATCATAATTTTTCATGCAGTGAAGTAACAAAACAGGGGCATAAAATTCTCATGACCAAATTTTTTCTAGTCGTTCCATTGTCACACAATAGGAATCTACTCATGACATGATTATTATTGATGAACAACCGAACAACGGTTGAAGTAATATCAATTCCAATCATTATTGGTAAAGCATCAAACATTTATTCAACAATTAATATTTCATAAGTCAAATTATGGTGCACTAAATTTTCTCGTTGTTTGTGTTCATATCGTTTGAAGCTGGCGTCTAACACAATGTGTATGAAAGAGTTGTATTGTTATTCGAGCAAAATAACCAAATCTAACGGAGACAGCTCATAGAGCAAATGTGATCTTGCTTGCTTAAAGGTGCAGCTTGAGATTCATTCTTATAAGACACTGTAGAGTTGTTTCTCCCACCCAATGACCAGCGAAATAAGCTCATTGAGTGTTTATAATTTGGACTTTTTTCCTAACTAAAGAGATAAAAGGAACAGAGTTTGATTGAGTATTTCATCCCACGTGTTGATGGGGAGAACCAGGGAAAACTCGGAGTCACCCAGGGGAAAAACCAAAATCCTCATCGGTCTTGACCTCTTCATGTGCTTGATTCTTTCTTCTCTTGTCATGCCTTGGAAATACGGTGCATGATGTTGCAAAAGCTGCCCCCAAAATATCCTCCGATGCCTGAATCACACGAAGCATGTCGTAGCTTTGCCAGAATATCAGGATCATAAGTGTCATTGCAGTGTATGGAAATGCAATGTAGAGAATGATTGGAAGCTCCGAAGTATAGCGGATGGTGACAAAGGCCGTTATAATGACTCCGTTTGAAAGTCCAATTAACCAGGATGGAAAGAAATACCGAATTCACACTTGATTTATTTGGTTGAACAGCTCCAGTTGCACATACATCTGCTCCGCTAGTCGACGAGATCGTATACAGCGTACGTACTTTTATGCTTCTAAAGAAAATGACGCACATTAGATTTAATAACACTCCAACTAGACAATCTTACCGAAGTCGTTGCACGTATTCATTAAGGGCACCGATTGCCATGAAGAGAACGCTTGCGGCGGTTCCACCAACGATCACGAATAGCCAGACTATGAAGCATTCGAATGGCATGAATATGAATTTCCAAGCCAAGTTCGGAATAACGCCGTCAGACATTAACCCATATCTTTCCAAAGTGGAACACATGAAAACGGGCACTTCTATAAAGACACTCGCAACAGCAAATACAATGCCATGATGAACGAAGAAATCCCCTGTTACTTTTATGTAAGCATACATGTTGTCAAGTGGATGGAATTCGCAGCTTGGATCAATCATTTTCAGTGAGGCTGAAAAGTAGGAAAAGCTATTGAGCAAATCCAGTGTTTCCTTTGGACTTATCAAGACTCCTCTGGCCACCAACAGGCTGTAGGAATACAAAGACAGATGAAAGACTCCACCCGAATCGCTTCGTACAAAAACATTTTCAGTGTGATCCAGGTACAGCTTAACGGAACGTACTGACCATTTTGTAAACGTCTGAAGCCGATCAAATAAAACTTTTCACAACAAACGAACGAAAAATCAAAACATTTTTCACCAAATGCTGAAGATTTAGATCGACTGATACCAAGAAATTTACGGCCTGCTGTCTCATGATTTTCTCCTTGAACGATTCCCTTCCTGCGAACGCGATGTTTAGATATTCCATGTTCAATCCCTTTTTTCCGACCGAGCACTTTCTTCGCCATTCCTGTACCTAACGTCGTATAGAACTGACTGCTCCAGCTAGGCATAAGACGGAGCTCCAGGTGTCGACGTGAAGCTTTTAAAGTAATCAGTTATAAGTATTGGCTCTGTAAAAGTATAGTTTCCGTTGCAAAATTAACTAAATACTGTCTAAATTCCTGTTGATTAGTGGCTGGTAGGTTTTTTAATGACAAGCTTTTATTAGAAAGGGCTTAATAAGGATAGATAATGGCATATTCATCTAGAACACAGTTTAATACAAATCGTTGATTGTAAGTCCTAACTGTAATTATTCACAACATAAATTGTAAATAATGACTAGAAAATTCAGTGCTACGGCGTAGCTTTATCTTTTGAAGGACAAAATGTGAGGTTGGCAGCATACATATGTGGATACTTACCTAAACATTGTTAATTAAATTTCTGGATAAGCCACTATTTATTTCTATAAGTAGGATATTGAAAGAGAGGTAACTACAGCCAGCCTAGGTGTTACAATAAAGACGCAGAAATCAAGAAAAAGGCATCAATTTTTATACTGTGAATTCTCATAGAAGCCACCTCGTTTTGGAAAAGCTGCTGTAAGTGGCTTTTATTGCCATCAATGTTTCTGATTGACTGATTCTATGGGCATGTTTGTTCAAGTCATATGTGCAGTTTCTAAGCGAGTCATTCTGGTCCTCCTACTGTGAGCATTCGACTAACTGCTTCTCAGGGTGCGCTTTGGTGGAAATACGCTCAGTCTGCGGATATTGAAGATCATCCAATGCAATGTTGACTGAATTTTTGGTGGATCTTGAGTCATCTGAAAGAGAATTTACAGTGCCTTTATTCCGCCATACGTTCGATGAATATTTAATACAACATGATGACTTAAATAGGATGCTAGTAGCTCTTGCGCGGCACCTTGGAAGAACCTTGGCGACGTACGTGAATGGCACAGTCCGACGGGTCATGTGACGACCTGCAACATTTTCGTTTTTATTAAGGTCATGTCATACACGTAAAAACATGGGTAATGCAATGAGCAAAGTCTTACTAGAACTAGGGATGCAATGGACATCGCAATCAAAAAGAGACGACTATAGACGCAAGTCTGGCCTGTGCTTAAAACATAATATACATAAGCATCGTGACATCAACAATATGACATTACTCACAGCTTCACTAGTTCCAACTTCCCACATCGTCATCACCAGCATCATCATCATCAACGTCATAAAATCTACTAAAATTACTTACTTTTCACACCCACCTCAGAAGAAATGTCTTCATAGTGAAGATTATGTTCTGGTGTCGTCTTTGTCCACCAGGCTCGAGCTTTTTCCTGGCGCTTTTTTAGCCATGGTTTAAGCCGTTAGCTATAGAAGAGACCTAAAAATCTCACATTTTGTCCACCGAGCTGGAGGTCACATGAATGGTTAGATTGACACGAAAGTTGTATCATCAAGAAGGGTGTGACCTGGAATACACGCTTTCGCTACTGCTAGTCCCAGATGTCAACTCATTTAGCGGTAATAAATTGAAAACCGAAATTCGCTAAAAATAACCAATGTCACCATAATTTTTCTCAACCTCGAAAACCCCAGGAAACCAGATTATATGTTCATTATTTTGAGGTCACCGAGAGGTCAATTTGACCTCTAATGACCTGACGCAATTTTAGGAGCTCAAAAAATGATAATATAATTTGGCCAAAATTTGACTTATAGACACTGCTTTGGTGACCTGACCTTTGACCCATGTGTACATTAGTGAGCTTAGGTCAAATGGAAGATTTGACTTCACCATAATTTTTGTCATGGCCGAAAACCCCAGTTACTTGCTTTCACTTCGTCTGGTTAGTAATTTCAATTTCGTGACCTTTGACCTCGATTTTCTA
Organism: Deuterosminthurus bicinctus; assembly: GCA_034698825.1. NCBI lineage: Eukaryota > Metazoa > Arthropoda > Collembola > Symphypleona > Bourletiellidae > Deuterosminthurus > Deuterosminthurus bicinctus. The sequence goes on along the minus strand of JAQIWI010000987.1, from coordinate 10,905 downwards.
GAAAACCGGACGGTCAAGTTGGCTGATAGTCGGTGATTAAAAAGAGCACACCATGGCATTTCGGGTCATGTGCCTTAAAATTTTTCGAACGGTTGGAAATCCCTGAAATTGGGGTTAGGTCACCAAGAGGTCAAAATGACCTTTTGTTGACCTCAAAAAATCGACCTAAAAATTTGGTTTCCTGGAGTTTTTGAGGTCGAGAAAATTTATAGTGACATTGGTTTGGCCGAATTCTGGCACCCGAACAAATGAACTAGGTATCTGAACTTTGATCCCTACATATCTTCTCAACCGTTAATCAAATAAAATCACTGACCTCACCATAATTTTTCTCGTAGTCGAAAACCTCAAAATCCGTTCTTACATTTCCCGGATTGTAAATTCGGTTACGTGACCCCTCACCCCGATTTGCCCGAAAACCGGACGGTCAACTTCGATAAAACTCGGGTAAAAGGAAGAGGGGACCAAGGGCTTTCGAATGATGTGCTCCACAAGTTAATCGAACAGTGGCCAATTTTACATTGAGACCCTGTGGTGTCCTTCCGATTCACAAAATCTCCTTTCATGAATTGCGATTGAAATTCAAATGACCTAAATTTTCCGATTATTTTCGAATTCTAATTGTGATTCCAATCCGGATTGACAGCCCTGCCCTGATGTCAACTCAGTCAGCGTCAATAAATTAAAACCCGAAAGTTGGCCGATAAAAATGAACGAAAAACTACGGGGTCTACGATGACGTCATCCTATTGCGTCGTTCACTTCGGCCTGTGCCGTGTGATGACTCATATTCGAGGTAGCACGGAAATGGGAAATACTAGGAGGTGACGTCCTATTGCGTCGTAGACTTCGGCCTGTGCCGTGTGATGGCTCGACCATGCTTGAGGTAGCAAGGAAATGGGGAGGACTGGGAGGTGACGTCATAGGGAACCGCGGGGAGCAGGATGACGTCATCTTACTGCGTCGTTCACTACAGTCTGTGCCGTGTGATGACTCATGCTCGAGGCTGCCTGGAAATGGGGATGACTGGGAGGTGACGTTTCCTATTCACCTCCTCACGCAATCATACACTTCCAAAAAGTCATTCCCCATAGCCGTGGCTTCCACGCTCGACCATGTCGGGATATTTTTGTAGGATCACTTATGATTATGATTTCTGGAAAATTTTATTATGCTTTTTATGTTTTTTGGTCTGTTGTTTATGCTCATTATATGCTCTCAATTTTAGCACATATTGAAGCTTAAATCTAGAAAAATCTGAGTTTTCAATGAATAACTGAAGTAGAAGCTCGACTATCCCGCGCTAAAGTAAATACTGCCACTTCCTTGGCTATGATGGGTCAAGCATGCATGCAACATGCTAACATGCAAAGTAGTTTTTAGAAACGGCGAAAGCCGTTAGCTTTAGAAGCGACCTGCAAATCAAGGAACTTGTTCACCGAGCTGGAGCTTAGCTCACACGAGTTGTTAGATTGACACGAAAGTTGTATCATCATGAAGAGTTTGTTTGACCTGGAAGAGGGCCTTTTGCAACTGCCACTACTACTGTTCATTCTACAGTCGGTTTTATAACCCCCCGAAACCTTCACGAATTTCCACTGTACTTTTACTTGAATGAGACGCTAGGTACTTTTGTAAAATCCCTATGAGCTAAACATGGGGATGGGCCACGGGCCTAGTGATATTTGTTTCTTCCATGCCAAACAAAATAATCATTTTCTGCTGAGTAAGCTGGACAGTTCGGAAAGCTTGTCGAATCTAAGACTTCATTTCTAGTAGTTTTGCACTAATAGAAAGGAGCTGTGATTAAAATCTATCAAATTTTTTGCACGGGCAAGGAATATATTGGCAAGCCCCTCCCTTTGTAAATTCCTGGATTCGCGCCTGAACAAGGGTGTTCGCTTTTTAATTCAAAATTTTGCATGTTAAGTCCCATTAGCCAAATTGGATTTTAAATTTCGATCATGTGACATGAAAAAATTGGAAAGGTAGCCAACTGTGACGACCTGAATGTTACATGTTGAATCCAACAAGAAAAATTGCACTTGTTTTTCGACCTCAAAACTAAAACGTCTATAAATGGCCTAAAACACTGAAAAAGCTTTTTCCTCAAGTATGTAGACATTTGAAATTTTTACGTGTCCTCCCATTACTTGACTCTCATTTCCCTTATGTTAAATCTCGTAAGAAAAATTCCATTTGGAACTTTCAGCACTTTTTACTATTAAATTTTACAAATGCTTAAGTAAATCAAGGCCAGTTATTTTGAACTTGCTTCCGTATGGTTTGCATGGGATCGAAGTGGTATCGACGACACATGATTTTTGGTCCAAATATCTTCCCTGGGTGGGAAGTAGTAAAAGAAATTGTTGTTCGATGTGGCATCAAATGGTAACAATCCATCCACTTCAAAGGCAATTAAAACCCCAATTTCCGTGCCCTTAATCATAGAGCAAATCTTGGATGCGCAGTCAGTTTTGAATTCATGATGTAAGCTGTGTAGGCAAGAAACGTTTTCTCACACAATATAAGTGAGCAGTGATGGCAAACGTCGTCAATTTTAGTTTCATGTGCGACTACATAAAGGGCTAAAAGCTTCACAAAAAAGCACCAAGTTTATTTCAAAGAGAACTGTATAATTTTCCATTAAGTTTTGCCTCTGACTGACATCCAGTCACGTCCCGGAAGCGATCCCAATAATAGTGAAAACTGGACTACGATCTGATTATCGTAATGTCAAAGTTTGTTGTAATTGGCTGTGAAAAGCGAAAGTGCAACAACAAAACAACGCATCACATAAGGTCAGGGATGCGGCTTTGGGATTCAGGGAATGTGCAGTCTTTACGTCAATGGCTAATTTTCTTCAGCTACAAATACAAATGTGCTGAAATTACATACCAAAACAGGGATCGTATAACAAGGTCATAATAACAGAGTGCATTTGAGACTTGATGAAACGTGATTTCCAACATGAATATACCAAGTGTGATCAACCATGCATAGGCCTGAATCTCGAATAACCACCCTGTCCCAGAGTTATCAAACGAGAGCGAAGCATACAGAATTTGTCGCAATTTCTTGTTTTCATTTCTTAGGCCACTAGCAAGGAATCTTATGCCATGCCATTTATGCCACAATGCATATATCCCTGAAGTCATTAGGCATTGCATTTTCTTCAAAACCGAACCTTTGTAGGAATCATGCTGTCCACCATCAAAGATGTAGAATGTTGGTTGGTTCAGAAAGGGCTCCTCGTCATCAAAATTGTTCGCCAGCTGGATTCTCGGATTGGTACCCATCGCGTCAACAAATAAGTCCCACTGTCTGTGAATGTCCTGTCCGTAAATTAAGAATATGGCGGGACCTTTACCTAAAGCTCGAAGAATGCAGCTTAAGTTCTCTCGGACAAAGACGATATCCAGAGATGCCAAAAGATTTTTTGTAAGTTTTTCGCCAGAAGTGTTTAGTCTCTGGTAAAAAATCCTGTTTCTTACATCACAGGCTGGTGGTGGTGATTGATTGTAATCAACACAAATTTTATCATTGTGGTCGTGGTCCAATACACAATCTTCATCCGCAGGTATCCAGGGGAATTTATAAGAATGATCCACAAATGCGTAAGTTTGCATTGAAGGCAAGTCCCGGAATTTGGAATAGTTTGTGTGGTATCGATATGGACGAGTTGCTACTGAGCTGAATATGGCCGAGTGCACACAAATAAAGTAAGCGCATGTCACAAACCAGCACACTACAAGGATTCCAATGCTGCAAATTTTTTTTCCCGTCTTTCCACCAGCTGGAATGTTTGCATCTTTGTAATGACCAAGTGCAGAAGATAGCATCCAAAATAAAACCTGCAGAGCACTAAGCAACTGATCCTGCTCTTGCCACCTGCAGCTTTGGGCCTGAGAAGCAAGTAAGAGCAAGACGAATGCCGCCAATCCAAACACCAGCAAAGCACACCAGACCAGTGGTGAGAATATGTCGAAGTAAGCACGGTAAGTTGATCTAGGAAGGTACACACCAGCTGTTGTTACAAATTTATACCCAGCAGTCAACCCAGTTTGTACTGCATTTCTAGCTCCAGACATATGATTCTCTAATGAGGTTCCGGGAATAATGGTGAACACACTTTCCAAGTGTATCCAGCGGCCACTCTTCTCTCCGATCAAAAAATGAACTACCGCGTTTTCCAAATCTATTGGATGATCCCTTCGGAATGGATCTCCATCAACAACTTCGGTCATTTTAAAATATTCATTTCGATATTCCCAAAAATAATACGCAAATCTTCTCCCAATTTCGTCGAATACTTTTTCAGAGATATTCAGACAGGATTCCAAGCTTTCGCATGAATTTGTCATGGTCGCCATACTTGCTATGCTTATAACTCGTTGTGGTTCATGTATATCACAGCTTTTGCACCCAAGTTTGGCCGTTATGAAGCTTCCAGGTGAATTCCGATGGCGACAAACTGTAACCACAAGAGAAAGGTGTATTTCTTTACGTAAATGTCTGACTAAACCAACAGTGGATGAATGTTCGTCGGTTAGAAGAATGTAAGACTGCGGGTAAACGCTGGCACAATCGCTGCTGGAAAATTTATAATTAAAAAATTCGCAAGATCTGGGACGGTACCCAGTTATCTCCTCGTAGGATTGCCACTGCCTGAAAATTCCCAAAATCGTCACTAAGCATTGAAATGAACGTAACCCAACAAGAGGCCGCTGGAACGCGGCAGGCTCAAATCTGGAATCATGTCTAACTTGACTGGATAATATGGCGGGACTAGAATGATGGGACAGGTCGAGGTTTCTGTCGGGATCTACCACATGAGCCACGCAGCCATGGTAGCGGTCAACCAATGGAGTAACGTTTAGATAATCTAGTGCGTTGTTGTGCATGAATTGAATATTTGAAGACATGCTGGTCAGCATTACTCCAGTTTATTTTTTTGGGGGTGGAAAGTAAAGTACGTTCAGCAAGGCCAAGCTAGCATTGAAGCTGTGGTGTTTGGCGCTTGGCTATACGAGCACATCAAGTTTAACTTATGATGGAGATAAGCTCAACTTTACATGACAGAAAAAAATTCTAGTTGGGTGATATTTGAGCAGATTTGTTCTATAATTATTCACACGCAAGGAATGAGCTCCCGGGCGAGAATATGGCTTAGTTGAAATTGTTCAAGTCTGTGAAGTTTGCGGACAAATTGATGTGTTTTGTATTTCACTCAAGATGATCCTGGTAGCCGTGCAATTAGAATTTAAAGGAGAAAGATGAACGTCGTAAACACACGTGTTTTTAACATCTTAATAATAAATAGGTGGCCATTAAATCCTGAGCACTGCCCTGTTACCAGTAATGAGACCTTAAATAGCAAAACTACGAGCCAAGTCTGTGATAGCTGCCAATTTATAATAATTTGAGATGATTACTTTGATATTCAGGCTGTAGGACTCTCCAATTTCGCCTTAAGGCAATCTTCACGAAATAATGGTTAGTCATGCTTGTTAGTATTACAATTTATTTAAAAAAACGATTACGAACCACTGGGAGGGACTCAAGTGTAGTCATTTCACATTTTAAGGTAGGCTGTCCATCGGAAAGGTTTGATAATAACATTAATTTATTGCTGATTCAACTCATCGCTTTTGTAGCAGGTCGGAAAGATATGAAAGGCAATTCCAATGCTTTTTTTCAAGTTCCTCTTTAATGAGATCTAATTCTAGTTCCAATGCATTCAAAAGGAAATTTTTCAATTAATTCTGAATTAATTTTAATTAAAATTAATTAATTTAATAAAAATAGTCAGATGTATTCAGCCGATTGAACTTGTCGTCAGAACGACAGCTTAGTGAATATTATCATTTCCGGAGTATTACGAGCTAGGAAAGGCATAAAAAATTAACACTTCCCGACGAACAAGAACAGCGTGTCATTTTGATGTGCGTTTGCTGCGCAAATCTTTGCAATGCAGAGGAAGGATTTAATTTTCGAAATTCTAAAAAAAATCCAAAAGTTGGTTCTGACTAGAGTAGGCAACTGACTTTATTTAGCTTACAGTTCAGTTGATATACTTTTTGCAATGAAATTTGACCAATATTTAATTTAACACATGGTCAATAATTTTGAGTTTGATTCGATATAGTTCGGATGTTACGTCATTTCACTTGGGGCTTTCACTCATTAAGGTGAGCATGACGATAACAAATTCACAACTGAGCAATGGATTTCATTTTAAATTGGGGCAAGTTGTGCCGCCATGTTCATTACCAGGTTGGCTAGGACCATATCCTCTCCATCCGGACCAGCTGCTGCTGGTCTAATCGTTGTATTTGTCCTCACCAGCGTTATACCTAAAATCTATGAACTAAGCGCTACCTGTCAAATAGGAAAGAAAATTCAAATTTTCCCATGTCAAATCCCATGTAAAAAATTTTGAATTTCGACCCTCTGACATAAAGAAGTTAGACTAGCGACAAGCTGAACTTAAAATGTATAGCTATAAAGTCTCGAAAATGCCTGAATATGCTAAACAAAATTGTTTTTGAAAGTTGGTTTCGTGTGGTCCTCCGGGTGTAGCTTGAAAATTTACATGTTAAGTCCAAGTTTAAACAGTTTGACATAAATAGTTTGATGAATAATGGGAAACCAAGACTTGCAGTTGTGTATTTTTTTTCTACCTTATAACCCCCGAATCTATTTGAAGCTCATTCATACATTTAACTTAAGTTCGTCAATACTTTCCCTGGTTCACACAGCCTTGGCTCCATATAGTCCCAAAAAACTTAACACAGTTATGGAAATAGCGCAAAGGTTGACAACACTCAACACTTACTAGGGCAGCACTTTTAAATTTTTAGCCACGGCTTTGACGTGGCTTTAGAGACGATGTGAAAAGGGCGGAATTTTTCCACCGAGCTGGAGGTCACACGAAATTTTATATTGACACGAAATTTATATCATCATGAAGGGTTTGACCTGTGCTTTGCCAACTGCCAGTTCCGGATGTCAACTCAGTCAGCGACAAAAAATTAAAAACCGAAAGTGGCTAAAAATAACTCAACAAAAACTCACTGTGCCGAGGATGACGTCATCGTATTGCGTCGTAGACTTCAGCCTGTGCCGTGTAATGACTCATGCTCCAGGTTGCCAGGAAATGGGATGGTCGGGAGGTGACGTCTAAGGGGAACAGCAGGGACAACGATGACTAATAAAATAGAAACGACTTACTGATCAGTAGACAAAGTACAGCTTAATAGCAGCATCTTCATAGGGTCCGATCAACGGGTCAAGATGAACTATCCCGCTGTGAGAACCATTCCAATTACTGCAAAGGAGAAAATTAAAACCATTATTTTTGTTTTCTAAGTGGTCAGTACATTCATGGACATGAGGCTCCAGTTCGTAACATGCTGGCTTGTTCAACGGTACTCACTTGGTCTTGTTTGGATGATCCAAGCAGGACTACGATTCTTCCCTACTACAGTCAGAGAGACTTTCTCATTGACTGTTGAGAAGTAAAGCCCAGATTGGCTTTATGGCTGGAATGGAAAAACAAGTTTATGACTCGCTACTGTTTTCACACATGTCTCTCCGTGCCTGTAGCTTTCTTTGCCATTAAACTTTTCAGTGTATAACTCGATTGTTTTAGAATCCTGCGTGGATTTAACGCTCATGTCAAAGCTCTTTGCAAGCGGCTCACTAAAACTTTTATTGCCAGACCAAAGCCTCCACATTGTATTTCATTCCCAAAGCTTTTTTCCGAGCTTGCAGTTTAGAATGTGACCATCTTGCACTTATGAAAGCGTAAAATTATAACTTGGTTCTGTACTCGGATGTAATGAGGAGCATGTCAAAAAGAATAGATCGTTTGAAACCATTATGTCAATGAGGATTATGCACAGCAGTGTATATGAGGACAGCAATAATAAACTCATCGCCCAGGTCAAGAAAGTAGAAGAATACGACAGACTGACCTGTACGAAACTATCTGCTTGCGGACTTTCATGTGCTTCCAGTTTTGTTACAAGATCAGAGTCGGTAGAACTTCAAGTCGGAATGCGGCCACTGAAACATAACGTGGCTATTTAGGTTCCACGCGGTCGAAATGCACATGAAGTCGTATTGATCACCAGGAATGACTGTGCGAGACATGGATGTCAATTTAAGGAACATTTTCACAGGCTTCTTGGCACATGTTTTAGCTGTCTAATATCAACTACTTTAAAAGTAATTCATCCTTCGGCTTTTCTCAACCCCTCACAGAATTCGACTAACCAGCCATAGTCCAGGTACATTTATGAATGCTGTTAGTAGGGTCACTTAAAGGTGAACTGTTTTTAGGAAACAAGACAGTAATAATAATAACATTTTTATTGTATTCTAATGCAGCTTTATGAGTTTTATTAACTGTAGTAATGTTCAGATAGAAAGTAATTAAACGATAATTTTCATTTCGCTGTTCAAACGAAATGGCTAAATGGCTTCGGAAAGATCCTGGATCCTGCTGTCGAAGTTGCTCGCTACGAATAATGTTGCAGCACACACGTGCACCAATACCAACCTGCTGGCGTGACTCACTGGCCTGTTGTCAATACCAGAATGGCAGCATTGAAATGAGAGCAATATTATTGTCTTAAGTGCACGTTTGGTACCCGCCAGCGCGCACTCGCAATGTGGAGTTAACTCTCGGTAAGAATCTGTTTGTACTCTTTGTATGCCCCACTGAGTTCCCTGAAATCACTTCTTACGAATTTTGCAGGTGTTATTGCCAAGAGCTTTCCACTGCTTAACAAGTTCAGAGATTTCAGCATTCATGTGCACAAAATGAGCAACCAAGACATTGCTTAAGACGACATAAGTTTTGCTCTCCCGTATGCTCATATGGCCCATGTTCATTGATTTTAGCAAACATTTTTTTCAGCAACAGAAGAGCAAGCTGCGTGGCGGTGAACCTTGTGCCGTATGCTACAATTCCGTCCAGATTGTCATGTGTGACATCAAAGGTGCCCGCCCTACATGACATTCTGCATCAGGCCTAAATGATTGCATAAATTTCTTGAAGATATCCAAGTCATTTTCATCGAACACCACTTCCCGCTTCTCAAAGCTTACGGCATGTTCAATAAAGTCTGGATTTTTGAATCCATATGGCGCGGGTATAGTATATTCAGCCTTTTCACGCAGTTTGTCCAAGTAGGTAGTTCAACAAAAGGACTGACTTCTAATTCTAAAAACACGATGTACCGGGTTAGCGTACACGCTCATTGGCTAGGTCTACATATCACTTATGTAGACAGTAAGAAGCCGGAATGGTACCATTAACACGGGTGGGTAAAACAAAACATTTCGGCGCGCATTTTGAAAAAGGCTACTGTTCCATTATGCGATCATCGGATCATCTTTCCTTCTTAACCGTCGCAAAGATTTACAAGCTTTGGGTAACGATCGAATTCGTCAGCAGTATGGATGTCCTATGTCCTCAAAGTTGAAACGTCCTTGGTCATCTTGTACTTGTCATACTTTACTACTGAGTCGCTGGCCGTGCTCAGAATCTGGGCCCCTTTTCTGAAATTTGCAGCAAGGAAATTTGGAAGCCTGATCGGTCGCTTTAAGCATTCATGTCTATTTTACGCGTACTTAACACAATCATCCAAGCAGTGAAACAAGTCTTTCTTCACTGATTGACATCTTGTTGCTGTAAGTGATTGTCTTTCTATATTATTTTTCTTGATTATCATTCTGTACGACCACCATACGTCCCATAAAATGTGGAATTTTGATCAGCAGACCGACTCTAGCTGCAACTCTAGTCAGCAGGACCTCCATAAAGTCCGATCAAAGGGTAAAGAAATAAGCTGCCCCACAGCGGTTGTCATTCCATTAACTGCAACGAATAACATGGAAATCTTTTTTTTCTATTTTCTGGAAATAACAAGAAATGGTACCCCAAATTATGGTCGCCACATTCTTTGCCATGAGGCTCTATTCTATGGTGGCTTCTTTTCCAGCGTCCACTCTGTTTCTTTTCAATGACCCAAGCTGGACTAGGATTCTCCCCTACTGCAGAAAGAGTAGTTGGGGAGAAACCCGCGCTTACTGTATCACCGACTGTTGAGAACTAAAGCCCAGAATAACTTTATGGCAGCGAAAGAAGAACGAGTTAATGACTTTCTATTGTTCTTATCCACTTCTGTCAGTGCCTGACTCTTGCTTTACCATTAAATACTTCAGTAGAAAACTCGATTGTTTGAGAATTCTGCGTAAGTTTTATTATTTTTCTTTTTTTATCATCACGTTAAACGTTAGCTTTATTTAAATTAATAAACTTTACCACCTTAATCACATAAATTTTAATCACACGAATGACTTGAATGCCCCCGGCTATGGGTTACAGATGACTCAAACCTCCGGCATTATTTATTGTTTATTACTTTCTACATGTCTGATTGCATCTGTGATTTGGAATATTGTGCCCCCGGCTACGGGTTACAGAGGACTCCAAACTCCGACACTTAATACATTCTTCACAAGATAATACTAACAACTGGGTATTCGAATTTCAATATTCATTTCGTCAATGTACAAAGTGCCGGGTCAGCATTCCGACCCGGTTGCTTCATTAGTCACACCATACATCTGATGTGTTGCATGACGTCTGTGTCTGTGTGTTTATGTTTGTGTCAGCATGTTCGTGTGTGTCAGTCTGTTAATAAGCAGTTGAAATATCAGGGACTTTTTTTTTGCATCATTTGACGAAGAATTGCTTTCTTGATAAAGAATCATTAAAAAATTCAAGGAAATCCATTGGACACCTTATGATTTGATATAAAGAACCGAAATCAGCATTGAATCTATATTATAAGGCACAGTTACTTCCTCAATGTGCTTACGTGTCGAACA
>JAQIWI010000986.1:0-20141 GCA_034698825.1 Deuterosminthurus bicinctus | reverse complement strand
TTGTACGTGGTGCGATTTTATCGGGGATAGCGAATTGGCCGCCTTGGAGCATGCCCAACAGCACAAGACGTCAACCTTTTGAATGGAACTGTTTGACGAGAGATGTTTGCCCTTTTGCAGCCAGTAGACGACGAGTTATATTGCTTATCCAATGGGGAAAGACTGATGGTGCCTTTTATGTTACTTGTGTTTGTGTATTACATGTCCGTTTTTTCCTTTAAGAATTTAAATGAATTAGTTTTCAAAAAGTTCTAGTGCCCATCGACACATCTAATATCGCTTTGAATATTAGAAATTTGGTGTATGACAACGTTTCCAGTGTACAGTAATGCATTCTAATTTAAATACAAGTGCTTATAACTTTTAATCGCTCGATGGATAACTATAAATGAATGCAGTTTTTAATCAGCAATGTCCTCGTTCCATGTGTATTGTTGTTAATTTCAACTGCGAGGCAATTTGAGAATGCTATCATGGACCCATTCTTGCATTTAATGTCATTTTCATCAAGCCAACAGGAAGCTCTGTTAGGTTAAGGAATTTAATGCATTTTAAACGAAGCTGCACAGCTAATAAGTATGATGATTTATAACAACTTATTATTGACAGCGGTCAACATATTATCTGCTACGACAAAAATTAATATACTAGGACGGGGACAAATGTTTCAGAAGAAACAAGAGCGCTTCAGATTCAGTACAAGCATAGCTCATTCATTCCGTTTACAGAAAAACTTTACCCACAGAAGATAAGATAACAAATTCACCCTATAATCACTCCTAAAAATGATTCGCGATTCATAACTGTGGAGACGCTGTGCTGAGGTGGAGTTAAGTTCATTCACACTTGAGGATTCCACTTGGCATATTATTTCAGGAAATTGAGATCGCAGCTTAGAAGATTCTCCATTTGAAACTGTTGTGGCCAAGTTTACTCACCGTACAAGTTACTAAATTTCAGACACTGTGTGCGTGCAGTCGGTGTAGTACAATATCTTTACCTCTGTTTATTCAGAATTGTGTCTAGGTACTGAAAAATCTGCCTATGAAAGCAGTAGCCAGCTTTCAGATCCTTAGCGTTCATTTCCGTGATCAAATAGACTTAACAGAACTTTGTGTTAGGTATTATCAGCCAGAGCAGCCTTCAATGGAAGTCAAAGAATCAAAATATTACTGCTGCTCACTTTGTGAGTTTAAAACTAGTGTTAAACGAAGCCTTGATTCTCACATCAGACTTCACACGAAAGAAAGACCCTTCCTCTGTGATCAGTGTAAATGCGAATATGCAAGTAAAACTTTTTTAAAGAAACATATACTGCGTGTGCATCATGGAATCAAAGAGGAGTATAAAAAGAAATATAAGTGCTCTCACTGCCCGTATGCGACGTGTGCAACCCGCGCCTTGGAAGCACGCACACAGCTTCACCATGAAAATCTTAGTTTTCCATGCCCGCAAAAAGACTGTCAGTATACAGGAAAGTCATCTCACTATCTTAGGAAGCACTTTGCGACCATGCACAAGAATAAGCGGAAATTTCGGTGCGAATTCCCAGATTGTAAATTCAGAGCAAAAACCATGTTGGAAATCAGATCACATGCTGCGACGCACAGTGAAAACCGACCGTTCGCTTGTGATTTTGAGGGATGCAGCTATCGAGCAAAGTTGAAGCCAACTCTGAGAATTCATCAGCTTGCAGTGCACCACGGTGGACACAAGCCATTTGCTTGCTCTGTGTGTAATCATTGCTGTACCTCCAAGCGGCTGTTGATAGCACATGAACTAACACACGCTGAGAAGTCAATTAAGTGCAGTTTCAGCGGATGTGCATATTCTTGTAAATTGAAGAATTATCTCAGCAAACATGTTCGCAATTTTCATGCAGAAAAAGCATTCAAATGTGACTTGAAGGGATGTTCTTCAACTGCGTCTAGTCTGTATTTTTTGACACAGCATAAGAAAAATGTGCATGGCGAGAAAATCCAGTGTCCTTCGTGTGAGTATCGGACAGCAAATCAACGGACTCTGCGGCAACACATTGATACACACAAAGCCAAACGAAGAATTCCATGCTCAATCAAAGGTTGTACCTTCCAAACGACAAATCACCGGTACTTGAACGTGCACCTGAGATACCACAAAAGTTGTCCAGTTGAAGGATGTAGTCACGTGAGCCAATCAAGTTTCAGTTGGAAAAGACACATGCAGCTTCATCACTCCAATGGGAGGCCATATAAATGTCCTCTGTGCCCTCAACTTTTCCAGTCAAACAGCCGTATTTCTCATCACCTGCGAAAACATACAAAAGAAAAGCCATTCAAATGTCCACAGTGCACTTTTGCAGCAGTTAATCAATTTATTATTAATAAACATATACGCACGTTTCATTCAACTACTTTTCCGGAGTTTGGTTTAGATAAAAAATCTACTTGCGATCACTGCAGTGTGGATTTTGGTTCTGCTGTCGGCTTGGCGCTTCACAAAATCAAGCTGAAGACGGCTGTCGTGGTACTTACAAGATTACAGCTAGAATTTGACGGTTAAATAATGTTGCCAGACATTTAGTTAACTCATAAAAATTAGATTGAAGCTATCATGAAGAGTCTTTGGTTAAATGTTGATGCAGTAAAATAAATTCAAGTGCTGTAAATACATCTGTGGCTGCCATTGTCCACTGCTCCACTGGGAACTCATAAAATTTTGTTTCATTTAAAACTTACATTTTGTCTGATCTTAAGTACTGCTTACTTTTAAGGACTTTTCTCAAGTGAAATGGGTAATTGTCAGAGCCAAAGGAAGCAGCAGCATTTTGATAACATGGCGGTTGACTTTGTTGTGGGCTCATGGTGGAGGCGAGGACGGAGGGCGCTCAGATGCGTGCTACTCTCCGATGTCATTCGTGTTATTATTAGTATTACTTTTGTTGAAATTTCATGATCAAATTGTACTTAAAGCGACCGATACGTCCGTTGATTTTGGAGGAAGATTTCAATGTGAGTTTAAAATTAAAAGATGACTAGTGCAGTGAGAAAGAAGAACAAGATATGAAGCTGAGAATGTCTGCCATTTTCTTATTCAAGCGAGAAACGTCGATTGTGCAAACAACTTCCCCTTGCGAAGGGCCCAATGGTGCCGAATGTTAGTGGCGTAGTAAAATTTCTAGAATCCGAGAGCACTCTGCATCCAGACAAGGATGCAAAAATGCAAATATGACTTCCAATTTGTTTAGCCCAGATTTTTGCTCATATGAATGCAAGTCTTGATATGGATAATGCATCATCCCAAAGATCATTCATTGGGAACTGAATCGCCAAACAAACTGACTGAGTGACTTGCCCGCAGAAATTCAATAGTACAACACACAAACAAAATATTAATGAAATTTAATTAAAAAATACATTAGCTCCCCTCCAAGTTTTAAGCTGTGCAGTGCCCATCTATTTTACTCACAATTGTCTGAGTAAGTTTTCCTTGTCATTTAATCGTCATTACCGTTTATAACTATTTGCTATAAGTTAAGCTTTAGAAATCTTTCTCAGGACCGCATTGATTCCAACTGCCAGCAGACTCAGCAACGCAATTCCCCCAAAATTCCCTCTGACGAGTTCTACAATGGACGCCGAACCAGATCGCCATTCAACATCTTTTACAAATCCTCCTCATAAAGACATGACAATTGACGAAAACTTTGACTGTTCCTACCCAGACTGCGATTACAAAAGTCTGTGGATGGGGAATGTGGGCTGTCATGAAAGGGATTACAATCCAACCCAACAGTGGAACATTCCCAGCCAAGTTTCCAGCCAGCATTTCAACAAACTCTTTTGTCCCAGGTGCCTTTTTATCGTCGAAGATTTGACTGACTTCAACGCCCACATCCTTGCTCACAGTGCGACTCAACCTGTCTCTAGCAGTCCTTCCACTAATAGAAATGTCGGCAGTATCAATGCTCAAATGTTAAAGTCTAGTCGTCCACAAGCTACGACAGGGACAAGGAAATTCTGCTGTAGCATCTGCTTCAAAATTTTTAACAATGGATCGAACCTCTCGCGCCACAAGAAGAATATCCATTACAGTTCCAATCCGGTTGCAAATTCTGTCAAGAAACTGGCCGGTATCCTTGGCGACACTCAAGAACCGCTTAAAGATCCCTTTGCTGAGCCAACAGCTGTTGATGTGACTTCAGCGATTGCTCCCGTTGATGAGACCCAAAGAGAATGGATGACAGATCTTTTGATTGAAGAATTGGACATAGACGGGGAGACATTCTACAGCTGTGCCATCTGCAGGCACAAGACAAAAAGGAAGCGAAACTTGAAGGCTCACTTGCTGGTCCACACAGACCATAGGCCCTTTGGCTGTCCCATGAAAGACTGCACGTATCGGAGCAAATCGTTGCACAATTTGAAGACTCACACCCTGGTCCATACGGACCATAAGCCATTTGGCTGTCCCGTGAAAAACTGCAGGTATCGGGGCAAATCGTTTAGACATTTGCAGCAACATTCCAGACTCACTCACCATGTCAATTTACCTGCACAGAAAAAAGCCAAGATTGCGGAAGAAAATTTGAGGCGAGTTTTTAATTTTAATATCCTGGTTTTAACTCTATTTATGACTCTCTTGTTTTTAAAATATTGGCGTAGGCGGGGAATGGATTGCGACAACCAGACTGAAGTTGATGGCAACTGCAGCAACTTTAGCATGGCGTTTGCTTGTATGTTGTGCGAGTTCATCGGGGATAGCGAACTGGCCGCCTTGGAACATGCCCAAAATCACAAGACGCCATCTTTTTGAACGGAAGTGTTTGAGGTGGTTGGTCTTTGCAGTCACAAGACGACGAGCTATTTTGCGAATCCAATGAGGACATACTAGCAGTGCATTCTTTGTCATTACAGTAATAAATTTGCTTGCTTTAAATTGGCATGTGTGTTTTTCTTACAAACTTAAAGAGCTTAAATGAAACAATCTTTATAAAAGATAGAACTGTGTACAGTTCTTGTACCTAACAGCGACATCTAAGGGCACTTTGAATATTAATATTAAAAAACGGTATTGATGTACTACATGCATTCCAATTTAATTGCAAATGGTTCAGATACAATTGCTTGAACGATAAATAAAAAAATCAATCAACTTTTTGGCGTTCAGCACGTGGACATGCGGAAACAGCTTACTTTAGTTATGTTGTTTTATTTAATTTTTATTTAATGTCCAATTATGAAAATTAAAAGCACGAAGCATTTTCAAGTCATACATCTTTTAAAAAGCATCAGTTGTGATGCAGTCAAATACATTATTATAGAGCCCCGTTCATTTATAAAACGCGACTAAATATGCCGTCACAATTGTATACACGGTAGCATCCGTTCAAGAGTTTGGTATTTTTCACACGATACATTACGGGCACAGTAAGTAAGAATGTTGTGGCAACTTGTAAATGGTGTCAGTAGCGTTGGATGTAATTCAATTGAGCGAATGGACTGAGGTGGCTGAGTGCTGCAAACGAAGGATAACAGTTGTACAATGCCATAAAGAAGCCAGAAAAGGGATTAAAAAGCTTGGAAACTTACCTTGATTGTGCATGTAACTCGGTCTGTCAAGATGGCAGTTGATTTCCACCTTTAGTGAAGGCCAGCGTGAGAAGATCAAAACTCCAGTGACATAAGATAGCATGCCTTTTTGCCTGGACTGGTTTTCTTTTAGTTTGTCAGCTCTCCCGATTACTAACTTAAAGTGTTTTAAATCTGCAAATTCAGAATCAAAGCTTACATTATTAAATTCAAACAATTGCTTGAGTGCAGCAGTAAACGTACCAGTCAAGTTGTTTAAACAATGTCGCAATGGAACAATATGAATTTGCTTCAACTTCTCCACTGACAGCTCCCATAGATTCACTTATGGGCATTCAGATCCAACTCAAACTCAACTCCTGGAGTTGCAACTGTATTTTCCGCAACTCCAACTCATCGACAACTCACACTACAAAGAATTCCGTAGCTCAAACTCATGAGTTTGAATTGAGTTTTGCAGGCTCACAACTCATACTCAACTCTCTTGCAACTCCTCCTATTGCTTACGACGTTTAAAAGTTTTAATAGACAGTTGCGTACAGGAAGCCAAAATAAGTTTTTCGTCTCGGTCAAAAACGAGTTCTTAACTTTTTCCTTGTGTAAGCAGTTGCTGTGCCTTTGTTTTGTACAAATTCAACCACAAGCATGTTAAATTAAATGAATTCCTTATGTGCTACCGGCATTGCTACTGATGCATGATGCGGCACTGTCTCCATCTGTAATTCATCAGTGTAAATAATTGAAAAAAAGCCTCCCGAATCACAAAAAAGCTTTTCATACTCATAATGTACCTAAAATTTGTGCCAGTTTTAGGCGTGGGTCAACATCTGTTGTCAATACCAGCTTTACGTTTGTAAAAAATTGTTTTTGTTATTCTTTTTTGTCTTAAAATTCGAATCGGATTAGTTCCTCCTTCGACAAAATCAATTGAGAAGCCTTCCTCAATGCATGACAGAAACGCATGCTGAAATTCAATTGCGTCATTGTTGTTATCCAAGTGTTCGACTCATGTGCTGTGAGTGATCCAAAGGCAACTCCTACTCCAACTCATGAGTTGATCTCAATTTTTTCTCCACTCACACTCATTTTGTGAGTTGCAAATACCGGCGGTACAACTCAAACTCATAGCTCAAAAACTCCGACTATGAGTTGAGCTTGAGTTGAGTTTTTAACTCATAACTCCGGAGTTCGCCCATAAGTTCCATAGATCATTCACCTCCTCAGCATCCAAGCCACAAAGAAATTCGTCCAAATGGGCTACATGATTTGCCATCACCATCAACTTGAGGCGTTTGAGGTGGGGAAAACATGCAAAAATTTGATAATTTAGAAACTTTTCTCCAAGTCCTTTGTACACAAATTCGGTAATTTGAGGGCATTTTTGAGCGAAGTGCTCGAAAATTCCATAAGAGAATGATCTGGCAGGTGCCACGCGGAATTCTAGTCTTCTTAGAGGAGGCCAAAGTTGAGAGTTTCCGTCTTCATTCGCAAAGCTTTGAAATGTGTCTGTGGTGGTATCTAAGTTGACTGCTTGCTTGGCTGATAGTTGGTTGAAGAAAATTCGTATGCCAATCAGATTTGGAAACAAGAAGCCAAGACGGGAACGATCAAGAATGACTGGCAGCTGATCTGTCATAGAAGCAATACAAATCTGGAGGTATTTTAAACTTGGAAACGGCTTCACAGTCCTGTCCAAACTAAACATTAGTTCGTGATTGGATAAGCTAAGAAATTCTAATGTGGATCTGGAACATTCAAGTAAAGATTTCAGCGTTGTTATCCAATTTTTATCGGTCCTTATATCGACTGGCTCCATGACCTCAAGTCTTCGTAAACCGCACGTAAAGCTTCTTAGTCGCACGATTGCTGGATGCGCTGAGATAGTCGGCTGCAGCAACAACCATTTGACTAATTTCAGTTGATTTGAAGTCAAAGATTCAAGTTCATTTTTGACGGATGAAACTTGCAGTGGCATCAAAATCTCTTCAATATTAGGGGCACTTCTAATGGCCAGAAGGAACAAAGGTTTTGAGGAAGAAATCATTTTGGATTCCAGGCATTTTAGATTTGGTAGGGGGTTCTGCTTCAAAAAGTCTTCTTCATGAAGATAAGCTGCTCCTATGGACGGCATTACTGGCAGAATCATCTTTTCTATTGTTGGATATCTGCCTCGGCAAGCCTCCCGTACAAGAGAGGAAACAACACAATCGCTACCAAGGTTTCGGTTGATTTCGGTTGATTTCCAAAGTTTTCAAAGGCAAAGCGAGAATGTTTCCAAGGAACTTTTTCATGTCCAATTTTCAATGAATACTGAAACAAGGCTGATGGTCTCGAAAATCCTTTATATTTAGACTGTTGAATGGAAGTCGTGTCATCCAAGGGATCTCATTGTTCAGATTGAACAAGTCAAAGCAAGGCTGATGACCTCCGATGTATGCAACACAAGTCTTGAACTTTTCAATCACTGCTCTCGATTCGTTGTACCAGTCTTTGCACACAAGGGCGAATTGTAGTAGGGATGCCACTGGCAAATGCTTGAAAATTGTCAGGCGGATCTGCGAAATGAATATCAACTTTGACTGTGAGTTTGTTTCCTGTGCATTGAATTCGAGTACAGTAGCCATTTATTTTGCTGTTTTTGGAACAAACCTGAAAAATTGACATAGCAAGTGCTGCCGCATTTTCTTGATGAGGTGGTGGAGACAAAGGTACCTGTGGTGGCAACATTAATTATCAGTAGAATTAATAAAAAAAATGGAGAAAATGACCTTCAGAATTCAGGCACTCACATATTTCACATCAATCACATCTGGTACAGGGTTGCATTCCAGCTTGGGTTCAATAAGTTTTTTCATGCGCTTGGGAGCTTGATCCTGGATGTCGGGATCTGAAGACTCAAGTGCTCGTTTAACTCCTGAAGGAGATGATCCTGAAGATTCATTTTCAGTTGCTTTCTTTCTTTTGCTTACCCTGGACCTTTCAAGTTTTACAGTTCCTCTTTTCCCCATGATGATGAGACTTTTTTCTTGTCGAAACTAACGGTTAATAAAAATTAAAAGAGACTTGACAATTATAAATAAAAAGAGCGGTGTGAATTCTCTCTGTAGCCGTTGAATTTGTAAAACTTGAAAGTTGTGCGAAGTAATGACACACGACTTTTATTATGTAAATGATGCAGTTTGAATGATCAACATTTGCATACTTTAAGTAAATGATAAGTCTTTTACAAAGATGTAAAGCGTAAGATTTGAATGGAAATCAAGTCACTATTTTGAGTAAGTTCTTACATTCAGAAAAGAGGGAATCTTACGCAATGCTTTTTTTAAAGCCATAATAATAAATAGAACCGCCGTTGCGGATAGACCCACCACAAGTGTCAGCAAGGTTAATAATTAATAATAAAAATGAAATCATGTTCCATAGAAAGCGGAACAAAATCAGACTGCAGTTGACTTCCTTCCACTTTTACCTTTTACCACTTTTCCATGTGAAAGTTGTCGCTTGTACGCTGACAGTCGCAAGTCGCAACCCTTTATCACACAAGCCCGTAGGGCTAATATAGTGGGATTGTCAACTATGCAGCTAATATAGGAATAGATACTGGCTATGGAGGTCTGCTAAATTACACACGAGCGACATTGCCGGTAAAGGGGAAACACAGAAGTCCAGTAGCCAAGAGACGAGACGGTAATAAAGACAGAACTTCAGATACATAAAGAATACAGTAGAGCTCAACCGATCCATTGATGACTCAACTCTCTCATCCTCATCCACACGAGATAACAAAGTAAGCCTTTCATTTACTTCTAAAAATATTGCAAGTTTAGTAGTGTATAATTACAGACTAAACAAGAGCAACAGATAGTCAATAATCTGCAGAATCATTTCCTCCACCGTCTCCAAAGTTACCGTACTAAAGTGTCCAATTTCATTTACAATAACTTGCATTGCCTTTGCTTCTCTGTATAGAGCCTCAAACTCCTCATCTCTAGCCCTCAATGGTCTCAACTTGGACATGGCAATGGTAACTAAATCAGTGGACTTTTGTTCCCATTTTGCAATGAATGGCACAAGTACCAAAACTAGGACTATAATGAATAAAGCAACCGCAGGGAAGCAGATGTAAGCCCAAATTGGAAGCAAATTGAAAGCTTTCAGAGTGCAATACAAGAACAGTACATTAATAGCTACTATGATGACAATAAATCCTGACGAGAAATGACGATAGGCCTCATTGTGAACAATATTGAGGCATTTCAGTGAGCGATAGAAAGAGAAAATTCTCTTCCACTTGTTGATGTCCAACCCACAATTCTCAGCGGCTCTAAAGTTCCAACAGTTTTTGATGTAATAAACGTTCAAATTTTGTGACAAGTTAAACATACAATGTGAATGTACCTGCTGAGATCTTCCAGCCAAATAAGCTGCTGGAGTGTAAACATGCACCAGTAGCAGTAGCACACATGCAATAGTGATGTTACCCACAATATGATCAGCGCTTCTAGGACCATCGCGAGTAAAAGAACTTCTAACCGATCCTGCAGAATGGCCGGCAGAATGGAGAAAACAAATCGAGATTGGTTAGGACCAAAAAGAAACACAATGACGCCAATAGTGAATTCAGCTGCAAGTATTTGGGTAAAGCTGTTGATCGTAATCACAGCGAATGGAGCTTTGTTCCACTTGTCATGCGTCCAATCTTCCTTTGCAAAACATAAATGTGGTTTCATTAAACGTCCACTACAAAGTAAATATTAACTAACAAACCTTCCGTCCGGATTAGCAGCGAACCGATGCCATTGACTAATCCCACAACCATGGAATCGTATCGAAGCATGAAGCCGAAATAGAGGATGCCAATTGAGTTCATCGAAATATAAAATATATGTTGTGAGGATTCTGTAGTCAAGCCTTGACTCAGTATGATATGTGGGAAGCTACAGGCCTGGAATAGGCCATAAGCATGCAGGACTGCATTTGATAAGTACCACGGGTACGTCCTCCATTTGCTTTCAAACAGCTTAATTCGAAATCTTGGGCCATTTTCTACTTCAAATGGGACACTTTTGACTAAGGATGCAAATCTGTAGGACTTGAGAACAGTTTGCAGGGTGACTGTGGCTGGTTTGCTCTTGAAGTTCCTACAAGCGTTGGCCTTTGTTCGATTGGGTCGCGCTTGGCGCTTTTTCCGGACTCGGATTGTACCCATTTTTACACTCTCTCTCTACAGTGCTTTTAAATCCCGGAGCTTTGAGTGTTCCTAATTTTGAATATATACCAGCAAAGTTCTTATTTGAAATGGGTTCTGGGTTGATTATATTATACACTGTACGTTCACCACGAGCTCTTTCTGCTCTACTGAAAGGCCCTGGGCAGGTCTTGCTGTTGCTGGCACTTAACTGTAAAAGCTTTTGTAACTGTCGGTATATAATTCTACTGGTTTACGTCAGAGAGTTAAAGCAAAGCTTTTAATGGGCGTAAGGTAGAAAAATCAAATTCACAGTGAAGTAGAACAACTACGTACTTTCTTTGTGTAAGTGGCTCGGATATTTAATTTTTAAAAATGCTTAGTATGCGAAGGGTTTATGCTGCTATGAAAACTCATAGTCATAAAATTAATATAAAATGGTAAAACACTTTACTTGCAGCAAATGGATTTTAAAGTCGTTTAAATGGACAAAGCATTAAATATTCAAATATTGGACATGCAAAGGATGGAGGCTTGCCTGTCGTGTGTCCACTAGTATAGGAATCTTGTTTAGTATGAATATATTGACTTTATTCGAGCTTTAGCTTTAGCAAGGAATTGTAATTTACATGAAACTGCCATTACTTTCATTCGACTCCCACAGGTATTTGGTCCTCTCTAGTCATCTCAACTACCTCTACTCCTTTTCCATTTCGGACACTTCTTCAGTAGCCAATCTGCCAAATTCACAGCGAGCACCTTGGAAGCATCAGCTAACTCTTTTAATAAAGCGAATTCAATGATTCTTCAATTCTTGATGAACAAGGGGATCATGATTAATTATTCATTCCATACGCAGGGGACTGATTCAAACACAGCCAAATATCATTTAAATGGATTTTTTGCTCTATTGTCATACCGATTTAATATTGAGCTAAACTTCCGGCAGACATCCATTCGTTTTCGTGCGATAACCTCAAAGAGAAAACATGGTGACCAAAATGCCTAATTTTAACTCGTTTTAATATGTGGTTCGGGTTTTTTCACTAGATTTTACTCTGCCACTTTGAAGCCAGCAACTTGCTTTGGTTTTATTCTTTCCTCAAGTCATGGGTTTTCAAGTCAAGTGTAAACAAAGGAACGAGACAAGTCATGTGTGGCTTTCGCAACCATAAGCTTTTGATTTCAAAGCTTTTCCTCTTCCACCGCACCGTCATCCAACCATTTTACTTAATTGTGGTTGGCGGCCACAAATGCAAACCAAGCTATAATTAAAGGTCCAAATGAAATTTCGCATGTTTCCTCCAGCAATTTATTTTTCCTTAGTTCTGCAAAAATACCACATCTTTTTATAATTTCTTTTCGTTGAATTTCGTCAGCCACGTGAAGTTCCATTGGAAATCAAGCCACATTTCTAAACTTTTTTTCCAGGTTGTATTTAAAAGCTTGTATCTCCGCATTGTCGGGTATCAGAGGTAATTTTCTCGTCTCTCGGGCCAGTACCAACCATGAAGCTAGTGTTAGCCCTCTCGTTGTTAATTTTTGTCGTCCAGTTTAACTCCAAAGCATTGGCTTACTATTTGGAACCATTCCCTGCCGATGTATTGAAAAAGCTCCCTCCACTACGATTTCCGGGACCGGATGCTGCTGGCGAAGTATCAGGAATTAAAGGCGAGCTGTCAAAAATCGATGATCAAATCCAAGCAATCCAAAATCTTCAGGGAGCCCTTGGAGTAATAACATCAACATTTGGTTTGATCCCGGTGGTCGGCGATGTCCTGGCAACAACTTCTGAATCTCTAGTCCAAAATTTAGAGTCAGTGAGCGCACTTGAAAACTTGAAGACCGACCTGAAGATTAAACTTGGTATTCAAGAAGCTTTTGTCAAAAATAAAATTAGGTGAGTAGATTCTTCATTCGAGAATAATTTCATCTCGGTGCTACATTAAAATATCATTTGGTTTCTTCATTTCTAGTCATTTCAAGGCTGATGTCGCTGTTTTAAAGCATCGACTTGACGAAATGTTTGGAAAAAGTGCAACAGATGAGACGAGACGGCATAGTGCCATCCCAGCCATTCAAGTTTGTGAAAAGATCTTGCACCTTTTTGCTGACGAATCGTATTTGTTTTGGGAACTAAAAATGATTTTTTATCCGCATCTTATCTCCTTTACTGCTTTGTACTCTATGGCAGCCACTGCTGCAGGCCAATTGCTTCCGTCCAAAGTGCCATCTCTTAAAAAAGACATGCAACTCCTCCGCACTACGGTTCTGAAGTACTACAAATTGGTAAAAGCGGAGCGGATGTCTAAAATTACTATTACAAACCGACAAATTTCACAAGGAAACCCTCTAGTCGTAAAGTTAAAAGAAATGGCGATTCACTGTCCAAAAATGCAAGTCGTTGTGAGTCCACCAAGGGATCCAACTGCATGCGTCCTGGGTCATTTCAACGAAGGTCTGAGCATAAATTAATCAAAAAGTTTTACAAATTTATTATTTTTGGTAAATTTAATTTAACATTTCATGAACAGAGGGCTCTGAGACTAGAACATTTTGGAGAGAGACGGAGCACACATTTTACTGGGCCAGTGTAACCCATGACCGGGTTCCCGAATGGTTTGAGGATACCGTCACGGGTCAAGTATACTGTGGCTTTGAAGGATGCTGGAATCGTTTGCGTCGACACTATGAGAATGAAATCGATACTTTGACAATGTCAGCGCTTCAGTTGCTTCCGCATATTAAACCACTGGATCAACTGCCTCGACCTAAAAAACTAGGTGCAAGTTGTCATACTGATGGCTATGGGAGAATGGATTACGTAGTCGTGGATCAGAAGATAGGAGAAACAAGTGTTGATAACACTTATGGCTGTCATAAGGAATACTGCTGGACAAAATGCTTCTGGGGCTGGTGCTATACAACGGAAGACAGTAAAAACTATGTTAAGTGTCAGAGTGCAGAGGACTGTTGCGCTGAATGGAAATGCAAAGGTGCTTGCAGTGTCTGAATATGGCTCACGTGTACGTATCTTTGCATTTAAAATTTCAAACATTATATTATTCATTCATTCTTATGTGGATTCATGTGTGGCATTACATAACACTATAAAATTCCCAGTGTATCTACCTAATCTGACAATTATCCGTTTTATGTTTCAAATTTTAATAAATTCGCTTTTATTAATCATAAATGTGTCTCAATTGCCCGTGACAATGCTTGAATCTCACGCTGCTCCATCGTAATAAAATTCAGGGTTTCTCTAAATTGGATTGGGTACGATATTTTTATATTTAATTTTGGTAAGATTCGCCTAGTTCTTATATCCACCTAATGCGCAAGCTGAAGGTAGCTGTGGAGAGGATGGCCAAGCTTTGATAGCCAAGAAGACCCTTCGAAAGGGAACCACAAATGTTTGCAGTTCATTCAATTGCCAGTCTACCTGAACACCTCTCTACTCAATGGAAAGAATCACAGAGTCAGCCAGTCCTTTATTCAATTGTAACAACATCCCAACATTGCATTATTATTCGGAAGCTCGGCCAACTTGGAGGGGCCTTCACTAGAAAATGATCCTCCCCGCGTCCCCAATAATTTTCTTTGTAGACATTTCCAGGGACCGAATCCCACAACAAACGGCCAGTTCAGTGCAACCAAAGATTTCAACGTGCACGCATGCATTGCTGAAATATTTTTGAGCCTGCTCACTGATTAAAAACAATTTCAACAGTTCTGACTGTGAGCTGGAGCCAGCTTCTGAATCCTGTGAGTTAATTTCCGAGTTCACAGTGCTTGATTACTGTTAAATTCAGAATAATTTGGCATAACAACATAACAATGAAATTCAAAGAAACAAAATATTATCACTGCGAATTCTGTGATTTTAAATGTGCTAGTATTGCAAACCTTGAATGTCACATCAGAGTTCATACGCGAGAAAGGCCGTTTTTCTGTGATCAGTGTAAACGTGGATTTTCAGCTCAAAACTCGCTCAAAGAACATAAACTGCGTGTACATCAACGAACAAAAAAGGAGTACGCTAAAAAGTACAAGTGCTCTCTCTGTTCGTATGCGACGTATAACTCAAAAGAATTTGAAAGACATACACAGGTACACCATGCAGATCTTAGTTTCCTATGCCCGCACGCAGACTGTCAATACACAGGAAAGTCATCTCACAATCTTGGGAAGCACGTTGCGACCATGCATAAGAAGAACAAGCGCAAATTTGTGTGCCAATTCCCAAATTGTCATTTTCGAGCAAAAACCATGACGCACATCAAAACCCATTCAGTGAGCCACAGTGGGAACCGACCTTTTATTTGTGATTTTGAGGGATGCACCTATCGAGCGAAGTTCAAAGCTCTACTAAAAGTTCATAAAGTTGGAGTGCACCATGGTGGACACAAGCCGTTTGCTTGCTCTGTGTGTGATCATTGCTGCACCTCAAAGAGTTTGTTGACAGCACATGAACAAACACACGCCGAGTAGTCATTCAAGTGCAGTTTCAGCAGATGTGCATTTTCTTGTAAATTGAAGAGTTATCTCAACAAACATGTTCGTCACCGTCACGCAGAAAAAATATTCAAATGTGACTTCACCGGCTGTTCCTCAACTGCGGCTAGTCAGTTCATACTGAAAGAGCATAAGAAAAGTGTGCATGGCGAGAAAATCCACAAGTGCCCATTTTGTGATTATCGCACAACACATCAAGCGAACCTGCGGAAACACATTGACAAAATACACAAAGCCAAACAAAGAATTCCATGCCCGAGAAAAGGTTGTACCTTCCAAACGACACATCGCCAGTACTTGAACAAGTACATGAGAATCCACAAAAAATGTCCGGTTGAAGGATGCAGCCACGTGAGTCACTCAAGTTCCAGTTTGAAAAATCACATGCAGTTTCATGACCCCACTGGGAGGCCATATAAATGCCCTCTCTGCCCTCAACATTTTACGACAAACGCCGGTCTTTCTCGTCATCTGCAAAGACATACAAAAGAAAAGCCATTCAAATGTCCAGAGTGCTCTTTTGCAACAGTTGATAAGAAATCTATTAAACAACACGTACGCTCATTCCATTCGACTGCTTTTCGACCTGAGTTCGAATTAGATGAAACATCTACTTGCAATCACTTCAGTTTGGACTTTGGCTCAACTGTCGGCCTGGCGGTTCACAAGATCAAACTGAAGACAGCTGTCATGCTGCTTAGAAGACTACAGCTGAAATTCGACGAGTAAATAATTTTACTAAATGTTTAGTGGACGCATGTAAATTTGATGGAAGTTAAAGTGAAGAATGTTTGGATAAACTGTGGTCGATTAAAATAAATTCAAGTTCTGTACCTACACCTTTGGTTGCATTTCGTAACCTTACATCCTGCTGAGTCTCTTGAATAAAGTAAATAAAGCCCATATTAATAGCAATTGTGACACTTGTGTGTCCCCTGCAAGTGTACGTGTACTACTATGTTATCTTAATGTCCATCCCTGTATAAGGCCTTCAAGGCCTCCATGAATGCAATGTCCAGTATGCGCGTGAGAGAGACTAACCAGTCTCCGTGTAGAGTTCCTTCTGACAAGTTATATGACTTGTACTCCTCATACTTTGATCAAATAAAGTACTCATAATTATTTGTGTACAACCTTACAACTGCCATTTATTAATCCAGCGCTTATTATTGTGTATAATCATCTCTACACCCGCATGATTGTTAAGGAGACTCCGGTCGTTAGCTAATTAGACCGTCATCCCGAACATTATAGCTTATCCAGAAAGGGCTTCCCCCAAAGTCCCACACAATTCTGTTGCTCTCGTCTCAGTCTCAGTTGTATTTCTTGCATCTAGTTGAGTCATTTCATACGTACTGGTCCATAACAGCAATGGAATGGTCTGATATATAGTCAGCATATGCACCTTATAGCACTAACTGAGGGCAGGTGTGGATAGGAGGGCCAAGTTTTTATATAGCCAAGAAGACCCTTTGAAAGGGAAACCCGGCTGTATGTAGTTCATTTATCCGTCTACCTGAGCGAAGTGCTCACTTGGAAAGAATCAAATAATTACTCATCCACTGGACTGTTTATTCTCAGTTCTGGAGTGATAAAAAATTCTACTTCGAGTCAATGCAAATTAAATTTATAAGATTGTACTGCGCACGTATTAAGTTTAAGGCGGCTGTGGTTGTGCTTACATGCACACAGTTGAAAATCCATTCAAACCAAGAAAAATATTCCATTATTGTGTGATTATCGGCAGCATAGGCTGACTTGGAAGAAAACTCATCTGGAGAGACATTTTTTAAAGCAGAAACAAGCACACAATTCAGATCAGTTACTTGTAAACTACCCATTCAAAAAAATTGGCTTGCCTGGGCAAAGATTAACTCAAGATTTTTAATGGAGCTCTCTGCAAGAAAACATCACGGTTGCACATTTTGCAGCTGTAAAAGCTCTCGAATTACTGTACTTAAACAACACATCAGACACCACACGCGAGGAAAATCCCTCCTTTGTGACAAATGCAAGCGTGAATTTTCGTTTAAAAATTTACTTAAAGTTCATTTACATAGTGGGCGCCTTATCCCAACAGGAGTGCAGCAGGAAAAGTACAAGTGCTCACTCTGTCCCTATGAAACACCCCATAAGAATTCAGTGGATGTCCACATCATACGAATGCACACAGGAGAACGAAGTTATCCATGTCAGCATGCAAACTGTGACTACGCAGCCAAATCCTCCCAGAATCTCAAGGATCACAGCATGCGAAGACATTCAGTAGATCGAAATTTTATTTGTCTATTTCCAAATTGTGGCTACAGAGGGAAAACCAAGAAGGATACAAGTCAACATTTTGCGACCCACAGTGAGAAAATACCTTTTAGTTGTGATATCCGGGGATGTAATTATCGAGCTAAGCAAAAGAACAAGCTGAAGTCCCATAAGCTGGTTGTGCACCACGGTGGGTACAAGCCATTTGCTTGCTCAATGTGTAATTATAGAACCACCACCAAGACTTTGCTGAGAGAGCACGAAAGTAGACACTCGGAGGAGAAACCTATTAAGTGTGATTTCAATGGATGCACTTATTCGTTCAAAGCCAAGTCGGGTCTCCGCCAGCATGTTGTCCTTCATCACACAGAGAAGACGTTTCGATGCGACTTTGTGGGCTGTTCTGCAACTGCGGTTAGTCGGTTATTGTTGGAAAATCACAAGAGAAATGTACACTCTGAGAAAATATACAAGTGTTCCAATTGTGATTTTGAAACAAAATATGAGTTACCTTTCCAAAATCATCAAGAACGACACAATAAAGCCAGGCAGCGAATGCCATGTCCATACAAAGGTTGCACCTTCCGATCGATTCATCAGGACTCATTCAAGCGCCATTTGGCATCTCACAAAGCAAATCTTGGTTGCCAGGAAGAAGGTTGTGGCTACGTTGGACGCTCAAGTTCCAGCTTGAAACATCATATGCAACTTCACGATCCTACTGGTCGGCCATTTCACTGTGCTATCTGCTCCAAGCACTTTTTCACGAACAATCATCTTAGAATACATCTACGAACTCATACGGAGGAACAGCCTTTCAAGTGCCCTTTGTGCAATTTTGGCACAGTAAACAGAGGGAACATGGTGAGACATGTACGGACAATTCACGCAACTACAGTCCCTGAGTTTGGTTTGGATAAAAAATCTACTTGTGCTCACTGTCATGTGAACTTTGGTTGTGCCCTTGGCTTGGCCATGCACAGAGTCAAGTTGAAAACTGCCATTGTAGTTCTGAAAAGGTTCAACATAAGCTAAGCATGTAGAAATTTACGAAACTTGAAAACAGGTTAAGGAGATGAATAAATCAATATGAATAGTAACAATGCGTGTGACAGATTAACTTATTGTCTCCGTAATAAAATCTGCTCCTAGCATTCATTCTAAATTTTGTGGTAAGGAAAAGAAGTACCCAGTGCACTTAAGCTGTTGAGAATATTAGCCTTATGTACAAATTTTGACTTGGCGGTCACCTTTATGCACCTACTGCATTCAATAGTTTTCCTACGCTTATGTTCAAACAGAGAGAGAATGACTTCATCGGCCCATTATTTAGTTTTACAAAAGGATCCTTACAAACAAGCTACTGCGGCAACTTGGAGGGGTGCAAGTATCCATAATGCATTGTGAATAGTTGCACCCCTCCAAGTTGCATCATTCAATTCTCCCTAGTGTACACTTCTTAACATTGTAAAGCTGCTACGGTTTGGAAGTACATGGGTCCGAGTACCGTTGTCCCATTCCCGTCAGTTTCTTTCCTCACATTTCATAAACAGAATCATAAACACAGAGAGAACATTTAGTTTCAATTTGACTTCCACTGCACGCACTGTGTGAATTGCGTCTTCGTGATCCTCACTGCTAAAAAATCAATAAAATATTTAGAAGTTCCAATGGAGTTTCCTACTAAAAGAAAACATTGCTGCTCCCTTTGTGATTACAAAAGTGCTCGGAGAATACGACTTGAAAATCACATCAGGACTCATACACGAGAGAAGCCCTGGTCTTGTGAAGAGTGCCAGCATGAATTCGCTGCTAAAAACGATTTTAATCGATATGTCCGTCGTGTGCACCGATTAGAAACAAAAGCCCATAAGTGCTCACTCTGTGCATACGCGACGCACAAGAAATATGCTTTGAATGAGCACATAAGAAGGCACACAGATGAGCGGGATTTTCCGTGTGAGCAGCCCAATTGTAACTACGCAGGCAAATCATCTAAAGAGCTTAAGATGCACAACGTTTTCACACACACAAATGAGCAAAAGTTTAGCTGTGTATTCCCAAATTGTGGCTTCCGCGGAAAAACTAAGAACGCCGTGAAAGAACATTCTGTAGCTCACAGTGAGTGTAGACCTTTTGTTTGTGATTTCGATGGATGCAGTTACCGAGCCAAGTTGAAAGCAGCTTTAGCGAAACATAAAGTTGGCGTTCATGGTGATGGATACAGGCCATTCGCTTGCTCTATGTGTAGCTATAGAGCCACCTCCAAAAGTACGTTACGAAGACATCAACTGACACATGCTGAGGGCAAATCATTCATGTGTAATTTCAATGAATGTGCATATTCTTGTAAATTCAAGGGTGATCTCAAACGACACATTTTGAGTCGTCATACAGAGAAGACATTAACATGTGGCTTTGTCGGATGTTCCTTCACTACAGCTGTTCGGGACCATTTGAGTACTCATACGAAATTTGTTCACAATGAGAAAGTCCACAAGTGTCCATACTGCGATTTTCGAGCACCTGCTGCAGCCAAAATTCGGCGACACGTGGAATACCATCACACCAGCCGGCGTATTTCATGCCCGTACAAAGGTTGTAGC
>JAQIWI010000985.1:0-20153 GCA_034698825.1 Deuterosminthurus bicinctus | reverse complement strand
GGGCGACTATTATGCAAGTCGTAAACTTTATCATTACTTTTACTTTCGTCAGTCCCTTCTCCATTTAAAAAGACGCATTGATGTTTTTAGTGAAGAAATGGCCCCAAATTGCAAATTCCAGCAATGTTTGTCATTCACTAACTCCTTCATTATTCACCATAAAGCAGCTTTAAGTAGATTTGTCTGGGAGAAAATAAGAACGCATTTTCTCTGCCAAATGAGATTCGCCAAGTCCTTTGCGAATTTAATGTCCAATTTCTAGACCCGTTAACGAAATTAAACATTAAGCTCGCTGTGAAAATTTAGCATGTCGTCAAAAGATGCTGCCATTGGCACTGGAATTTCATAACCGCTGTAAATTGAGCCGTTCAGTCATGCTGAACTATCAAGATCTCATGCTCGAATCAACTCAATTTTTCAGCTCGGGATGACTTCATAAAATTGCATACGATCAAGAGCTCAGTTTTGTAAACTAGTACACCAAAGTGCAAGCGTCAGCACCCCGACCAGGATGAGCTAAAGTCCAGTTCGACTTTAGCTCATGATGGAAAAGTACTAGGTTAAGACTCAGCATAGTCTTAAGTTGATGTAAGCATAATTATAAGCTGAGTAAGCATGTGTAAAACATATATATACTCAACCCATTGGAATAAACGGCAGACTGTTGTATTGGCTCTAACTGTGTCTCTCTCTCTCATCTCTGCTCACATCCTATCCTCCACCCTCGCTCTTCACCGTGAGATCTTACAAGGTCAAGTGAGAGCGAGGGTCTCTTCATGAACCCACACATATAGTTCTATAGTACCAATAGTGGTTGAACTATAATGGGGACTTGACCGGGATTCTTTTACCCGGTTGAATCGTCTTATTCAACCGATCCAAGAAGTAAATAAATTTTTTTTTTTGTGCGCGTACAATGTAACAGTAAAAGTCGACACATTACATACAAGTCCACACATGAACAAAAGTGCCTACACAAAAGTGAACAAGTCCAAGTTAATGTGAACAATCGCAAGTAACGTCCCATTACCAAGGGTCTCTACTCTATACCTTACTGGCCAGGGGGTACCCGGAGAGAGAAGTTACCAGGCAAGAATCTCATCACTCAAGTTCGACACTCCAGACTCAAGAAAGAAAAATCTCAAGACGTCTCAAGTCGCTCCAAAGCTCAACAGCAATAGCCACCGAAGCATCAACCATTACAAGGTCTGTTCATACCCTCAGTAATCTCTCGTACCATTCGCATCTTTACTCCTGGATGCCAAGACCTCCACAAGTCTCATAAGCAACAGCAAAGTCAGCCTACGCCACTAAGATGACCACCGTCACCCTCACACCGGCACCCGACTTTAAGTTTGATTATGTCGGTGCCACCACCAGTGACTACAATGAGTTCATCGCTAAGCTGGGATTAATTCAAAAAGCATATTCTTGGGACGACGCCACTCTCCTGGCCAATATGTCCATCTACCTCACCGGTGGAGCAAAATTATGGTACAACGCATCCACCTTTGCGGACTTGGATACCTTCAAGACCGACCTCCAAGCAAAGATGACCAGTAAAAATGCTATCACCAAGGCTAAGAAGGCTGTGAATGAAAGACGTAAGAAGCCAACTGAAACGTACGAGCATTATTTTTACGACATGTTGTCCCTACTCTCCATGGCCAACATTACCACTGATGATAGTCAAGTCGAGAAGATAGTCAGAGGACTACCACCAGTAGCGGCTAACTACGTACTTAATCGTAACCCCGACAAGGCAAGTGACATTCTCAGTTCCCTTGAAGCCTTTGAGAGGAAGGAAACTCTCCTGGGCATTGACAGTCACGCCACCACTACGGTCTCCGCCATCCAAGAAAAAGAGGCTACGATCAATCAACTTCAGAAGGAGGTGAAGAGACAACAGCGAATCCTGCAAGCTCTGATGGGAAAGATGGAACTCGGCTCCACTCACTCACAAGAAGACCAATTTCAAGATTCAGGCCCCAGCCACGAAGGACACCACGAATGTTCTTCTATTCAGCCATATGAAGAAGCCCTAGACGATGACCCACAGGAATACTACTACGATGACCCAGAGCAACACTACCATGATGACCACGAGGAACACTACCATGATGACCCCGAGGAGCACTACAACCATGAACAAGCCCTTTACGAGGCCCCTGAGGAATACGCAAACGACGAGGAAGCCTTTGACGAAGACCCGGTGGAGTATTCCACTAATGAAGATCCGTATGACAACTGGGACTATCACAATGTTAACTTCATCAACAGCTCCACATCCCTCCAACAAGCTTGGTTTACCTACATTAAAGTACAAGGTAATCTGATGTGGACAGCTCTTGATTCCGGTTCCGATTCCAATATTTTGCATTGTTCGGTACTTGCAAAATTTCCCAACCTGCAAGTCCATCCGACACCATCACTCAAGATACAAGCGTACAACAGCAAAGCTATCCAGGTCACCGGCTACGTTGTCATTCCCATCCAGTTCACAGAAGAACCACCAGTGAATGTCAAGTTCCTCATTGCCAGCTCTCCTCATGCAAGCGAAATAATTCTCGGAAGTGCGTTCCTGAACACCTGCAAGTTCACCTATGACCCAGCCAATCGGTTCCTCACGATCACCAGTACACCCAGCAAACCTGAGTGTACCTTCACCATTCCGATTCTAACTCCAGCCGACAGGAAGGACGACTCTCTTCAAAACCCCCAGACGCCCCTTCACGACGACAGCCAGCCTAATCCGAAGAATCAACTCGTCCAGTCCGGCCAACTCAAGACAACACAAAAGAAACAAGACATCCTAACAACAACGACCGATAAGTTACTTCAAGTCGTCATTTATCTATTAGTAGTAGCTTACTCAAACGGTTTTAGTTGTCATTTAGGACATAAGTCAAATTCAGCTCTAGGTAGGGTTAGTTCTTCATACTATATCCTACAGTTTAGAGCACTCAGGAACACATGTGTCAGTTCTAAAGTTATTGCATCAATTGTAGCAATTGCAATCGCTATGTTAATAACTATAGGCATCTCTCCAGCCTTGTACTACACACACTGTCGACTCACTAGCAATACACCCAAGTTAATCACGCCGAGGTCACACAACTTTGACCCAGAAAAGACCCACAAGACGCTTAGTAATGAAAACCCAAAAATCGATAACACAGAAGGGGGAACCTTATCGCATCCGCTGCTGAAAGTTTCCCCATCTGATGCACTTGTACATGCTTCAAGAAAAATCAGTACGCCTTTCATTTCATGTTTCCAATTCATTTCCAAAGTTTTGTTAGTTCCAATAACACTAAAATTATTCTCTCACACAACAACCCAGTACACACACCATACGAGCACACGTCCGTTACCTTACCACTACTCAGCCACAATGTACAGACAACTTAGCCTGTCCAGCCAACCTGGCACCTCAATTAGCAAGCGACCTCCTTCCCCACCTATTGAACCAGTACCTGTCCTCAAGATTGAACGGACAAGTCCAGAACCAGACCATGACCAGTGTGACACCACCGAAAGTTCTACCAAAGGTCCTCCAGTTGAAGCACACGCAACCACTTCCACATCTGAAGAGGTTCCAATGGAAGAAGAGGACCAGTCAGTTCCACCCTGGCAGTCAGCTCTCAATACGATGGCTGAGAAACTACACAACTTTGTGGAAGATCAGTGCAATGAAGTCCGCAAGTATCACCAGTGCATTTTCCCTCAGTTATGGTCCTCCGTGAACAGTAAGGTTGTGAGAATTGTCAAATCTCACACACAACTAACTCGACGACCAAGAGCAACCCACCCGGTATCTATTCCACTCGTCACTTACGGTACCAAAAGCATTACGGAGAAATTCCATGCCATGAAGATGAAGTATCAAGATAAGTGCTTCTATCCGGATGACACCGTCGACACCAGAAGCAAATGGGAATATGGATTCACATGCCCACTTGAGCATCGCACACTCCAAGGACTCGGACAAATCATCCAACTCTCATTCAAGGCTACTACCAACATCCCTAAGGTAGGATGCCGAGATGACAAAATTGTCCATTTCTGGTTTAAGGCCCATGTGACAGACATCCGTCACTTGGAATTGGAAACCCGTGCCATCATCCAAGGTAGCTACAGGAAGCTTCTGGAGGATACGAATCCAAGGAACTCCCATACTCACGTATCCGTCAGCCTACAGTACGACAACAATCAAGCTTACAAGATGCACATGGATAATTATGACACCGCCAACGAGTACATTGTGGTTTGTGATTGTATTTTCCTGACACAAGCGAAACAATGCACAACTCCACAACGTTGGCTTGAGAAAGTCCTACACCCGAAGACAGCTCAATACATCTTTAACAAGCAACAAAACCAAGAAACTGAATACGGCTCAGACTAGGTTGGTTCTATCTTTCCTATCTGTCCCTGTTCTTGCCCTAGCTCAATGTATATATACACACTACTACACAATAATAGTAATTCTCACTAGTATCTGTCAGTTAGTTTTCTCAGGATTTTCCTGAGGTAGTACACACACGTAGATATACACATACGTCACCTTACTTATAATGTACACCCACCTGTATCTAACAGGTATCTTAGGTATACACCTGACCCCACCTTCCCAAGATCACCAGGTTAGCTCTGTTTCTATGCACCTGTTTATAAGCAAGGCACTACAGAGTGGTTCAACCTCCCTAGTGATCAGGTTAGCAGTAGGGTCCATAGTAAGTTCTCATAAGTATGCTAGTAATTTCACTTGATCTCTCTAAATTTTCCCTTTTAACACGCACAAAAACGTCAAAACTTTCCCTCAAAATGGTCCACTAAATTTAGTTTTAAGACTAGCTTTAATTGTAGTATGGTAACTACAGCGTGTAATTGGTTCCCTAGTTAGGCTCTGTGACTCCTACGTTAAGCTAATCTTAAGCTGTCAGGTATGTGTACCGATAACTTAGTATTGATAGTAACCAATTGTCTTGGTTTTTCTTCATGTACTGTAAACTCTAGCTATAATACGGGCTGAGGCTCTTCTAATGTTGTTACTAATTAAGGACGGTTATGTCATAGTAATGGTTGTCTTACGTTTAATTTGATCCAAACCACACACACGTTCAATGTCATGTTCTCAAGTAATTATTATTTGCACTGTCAAAATTCTCTCTGTTACTGTGTCATATACACACGTACACTTGTAACTCCATTTCCACTTTATTGGTTCCACTGATCCATATGAAATTTGTATCACCAAATTCGCCGTGAGAAACTACGTAGGAAATGGCCGATCTTTTGTTATTTTAACTTTTCCTGTAATTTTGAGTTTAACTTTAAACACCCCGTATTACCAGCACAGGGGACGTGCTGGAATTGAAAAGGGGGAAATATAGTACACCAAAGTGCAAGCGTCAGCACCCCGACCAGGATGAGCTAAAGTCCAGTTCGACTTTAGCTCATGATGGAAAAGTACTAGGTTAAGACTCAGCATAGTCTTAAGTTGATGTAAGCATAATTATAAGCTGAGTAAGCATGTGTAAAACATATATATACTCAACCCATTGGAATAAACGGCAGACTGTTGTATTGGCTCTAACTGTGTCTCTCTCTCTCATCTCTGCTCACATCCTATCCTCCACCCTCGCTCTTCACCGTGAGATCTTACAAGGTCAAGTGAGAGCGAGGGTCTCTTCATGAACCCACACATATAGTTCTATAGTACCAATAGTGGTTGAACTAAAACTTAAGTGAGCCTAATAGAAATTTGAAAGCTTTTTCATTAAATGAAAATGCGTACTAGTTTCCCTGCGCATTTGTGACCTGCAATTGAACTTTAGAACCAAGGCAACAAAAGCGGGAAAACCAAGTCTCTTAATTGAGTAAACAAAATTCCAAAATGCTGTCATACCGTCAATATTTCTCCGAGCTTTGGATTGGCTGACAAATTTGGACCAAGGAGCGACGAAGAGATGTGCTGACTCCAGAGGGACTAATGTCCCCCTTCATCGTATTATTCTTTTTCATAAATCCCAATGGACTTTCGTCCCAACCAATTTCACGAGTATTCAGGCGCCTTTCAAGCAGAAATATCTACGGCTATGAAGGAAATGAGAAACGCTGCTGTAACTACAACGACGTTGTCCTCAATCCACTTATAAGAAAGCTTGCAATATTATTCCCATAACTTTATTACCAACAGCAATGCAATGCAATGACTTGAATACAACAAGAAAGCTTTCTCAATTTTGGCAAAGTATACACGAAATGAAGATGAAACCGACCGACTGAGAAATATTGCACGCTTATAGTACAAGATTGAGCTGTAAACAAGGACGCAGACCGAAGTTGGGAATTTATTACACTTCCCTCCCGCAAACAAGCGACGGAGTTTGATGATGAGTCGCTCCTAATCACGAAGAGTTTATTTCACTCGGCTACTACCACACTTTTCCCATCTCTTCAATACAAACGGAAGAAACGCATGAAGCATTTGCCATTGTTATATATAGTTTCTTGTTTGAAAAGTTTATTAATATTCCAAAGAATTGGCTTGATGTTCCAATAATTGTCAAAAGTTTGTCGATTAAGCCAACAACGATTAAATTCCCCGCTCCAGTGACTCCTGAATGCATTTTATGGATTCAATGAATCAGAGGGCTGAATAAATGTGAGCTATTTAAATGAAATTCAATGCAACTTGTACTTAAAGCTAATGAAAGCCACTTGTTTCTTGCTAACATTCCCATTCCAACCCGCTTCCGACTTTAATAACAACTTTCTCCCCTCATGCAAAATAGTGAGTAGCTACAACATTGTGCGTTCTAGTAACATCTTGCTCGCACCTTCGTTGCATATTGTAAGGTGGAACATTTCCATTCTCTTGCCTTTTTAGCTCTAAAACAACCAAATGGAAAAGTTTGGCAGGAATGTTCCCGCTCCCCCCTTTCATGAAG
The DNA here is from genome assembly GCA_034698825.1 of Deuterosminthurus bicinctus. NCBI lineage: Eukaryota > Metazoa > Arthropoda > Collembola > Symphypleona > Bourletiellidae > Deuterosminthurus > Deuterosminthurus bicinctus. The sequence continues at coordinate 13,197 of JAQIWI010000985.1, read as the reverse complement.
ATGATCATGTGAAGGGGAATTCAAAGCAGAAAGTAAGAATACCAAACGAAGAGTGTGGCCACATTAATATTCGTAAGCTTCAAAATGAAAATTTTACACAAAAGAAGCATCAACTAGAAGTTTCCCTTTGCAATTCTCTCGACAGAGTAATAGCAACTCGGCACTCACAAGCCCATAGCAACGCGGTGGGTTTAAAGCCTCAGAAAATTTTCTAGCTTTACCTGCACCTGCGTTCCATTAAGCAAAATGAACAAGTAACTTAATTTAGGCCGCTGTATTTAGCTGCCCTAAGACTTTCACAGTACATCTGCATGCAAATTTAATCGCCATTAGAGTATTAAATGTGGCCAGTAGCATATCCCGAAGAGGTCTACTTTGTCTCAAATTCATGCCGTAGCAGTTTTGCGGGTTAAGGTGGAATAAATGTATAGCAGGCCACCGGGAAACCAATTAAATTAACATAGCCTGTGTTCCATTACATATTGTATGAATTTCCCCTTTGCAGTTCGCATACTTTCGCCGGTGAAAGTATTCAAATGAACTCGTTTGGTTGGGCAAAACAGCTGAAGTTTGATCATGAAAATGCTTGAATAGTCCCAAGCAAGAGCCGATTTTCATGAACATTTACAAGGCTACAGTTCTGACAGACCGTCAATTGCTAGTCCAGCGTCCAGCAACGCATTACATAAGCAGATTGCTTCAAGTAACACACTTGGCTGGAATTTCCTCGCTTCGTTTACAGCACTAACTTATTTTATGCAGCGAAGTCGAATAAGGGACTTGGAAAGCCGACGCGAGTTGGGTCAAATTTTATAATCAAATTTAAAAGTTGAATGCGACAAGTTTCAGTCCCGTAGGAATTTTCTGGTGGCGAGTTGAACACAATTGAACCGGCAACCGTTACTTCACACTTTGCGGCTCTTGTGGCAAAACTTTACAAATTTTCCTTCTAATCAACTGTGTCCTTCTCACGACGAAACTCACACCAACCAGGGTGGTGCAAGGGGACACGTGGTCAGTTTTGACCTAACAAAAGCAAGCAAGTGCAATGACCCGTTCGTGAGGCAACGAGCTCGCTGGTTCATGTATGCCGTCTTTAAAACTCTGAACGTACACCCAAATGGCTCTCCGTTCATTCCAGTTCAATACCGACGATAGTTGTTATGCAAATGTAATTCATCTTTCGCACTCGTCAGTCTAACTAATCGCTTGTGGATTTTTCAGGTTATTAGAATCTTTTATTTGATATTTGGTTAGCTTACCTAGCAAAGGTTCCAAATAATTTCCACTATCATCACTTCTCATAAAAAAGCTGCACACAGTCTGTTTCACACACCAATCCCAAAAATTATGCCGTCACTAAAAACAAAACCAAAAGCCGCTTAGCAAGCCTGTCACTTTCACCTCAAATTTCCTGTTTTAAACTCACTGATTTCTCAGTACTACCTCCGAAACCTCCTCAATTAACTTGAGAATGATTTTGAAAAACAGTCAACTGTTTACTTCACAGCTCGCCTGTTGACTTTTAGAACCAAGAAAATAGAAAGAAGCACCTGCCTGCTCGACTGAACAGAGAGAACTGCTAGAAACAGATCGATCCGCTTTCTCATTCTGCCTGCTTTCTCCTCGTTTAAGTTTCGCCGTCTCTTCAGTTCCTCCACTTCAAAGCCTTTCGCTTCCCATCCCACAACTCTTTCTTCCAACACGTGCGAGTTTCTTGTAGCATGCGCCTCCCTTTGGACCGAATTCATAAAATTGGTGCATAACAACAAAGGATATAAGAATTGCAACTGTTTCGTAAGGAACTTCGCCTGAATGGCATCTACTTACAACTGTTTTATTTATTTGAATGTAATAGCCATTGGATCAAGAGTAGCAATAACAAACATTGAAAGATTATACTGCGTCCACTTGGACCGCCCTGTACTCTGAAATCATAATTTTAAGTTGTCATACAAGGATCAGGGCTAGGCCTTGGTCCAAGCCCGTATGGACTGCAGGGCATTGAAGTACTAGAAGCTATACCACATACAGAATCATTGAAGGGAACCCCATCGGATGTGAAGGTTTTTGTATCTGCGATCATCAGGAATTTGGATGCCTTGCTCTCATCGAAGCAAAAACACATACCTGGCGCTTTAGGGCAAATCGTGTAACTTTTAGGCGAATTTTGTTCGGTACCAATTGCTATTGCAAGAGATCGCAGCTCAGGCATAGTTGTATCTGCTTTGTAAATTATTCCGTTTGCCCCTGCCGTGAGAGTGAGATTTTTGCCGATAAAGTAAGCAGTTGGGTAGAAACTATAGCTCGACATGTTCGGACTCAGTCCACCAAGGCTTCTTATAGAATAAACCCCCCGCAGAATGTTGTTAACTGATGAAGTGCTACAGTCCGATTCTTTCGCTCCTTGAACAGGGTACGCTACAGTTGTAGTTTCAGCACCAATTCCGTAATTGGGCTTGGTGTACATCGCCCACCTTGATTTTACAGCAATGATGAACACATTTGTAAGTTAATTATTGTGTAAGCAAAGTCAATGAACACAATTCAGCCAATAGCAAAAGATCGAATGACTGGAGAACGAATTTGACTTACATTCCGTATGCGCAGAGTTTGTCACACGTTCGAATTATACTTGGAAGCATCTTATTACCAGCTTCGTCCGTTTTTGCAGCTGTTCTTTTGATTCCAAAGCCATTTGGATCGGACGACTTCAGCAAGAACTCGAGCTGGTACAATTCTGCACCATATGAAATTTCAATTAATCCAGCGATTAATAAAATGGCTACAACAGCTCCACCCATTATTGCTGCTCAGCCAGGCCTTTTGAAATTGTTTTGATGCCAAGTAGATAGTTGGAATTATAGTGGTAAATTATGAAGGCATGTTGAATATATATATACCAAACGCAAACGAGATGGAGATCTCGGATTGTACTTAAGCAGAGTAAGAGCCAAACAATAGACCGCTTGACTAATGTTTAAGTTTTTTTGAATTGCGAATGATGCGTTGTTCCAGCTGCCGAATGCATTTGATTATTCAACATGGAAAAGCAATTTCTGCCAGACAGCCAGAAATGTTTATTACTTCAGGATATGGGATATTCAATACGTGTAATGAGTCTATTAATACAATTGTAACTGGTTTTGTTTACAGACTGAGCATTAGCTGCTCCATTAATGCAGACAGTCATGCCAATGCAAGCGATGTGAAACAATGAAGCGCGCAGAAAAACAATATGACGGAAAGTAAAATTACATACGAACGTAACCAACTGATGAATAGTTCGCTCGAGAGGTCAAGGCAAATAGGCTGTCGTAGCGTTTTAATTGATTTGGAGTTCATGTGCTTGAAAAGGAACCAGAATGCCTGCAAGTGCAATGATGGTTGCTTGTTCAGTCCTTGGAAAAGGGAGCAGTGCAATTTAGTGGACGAGATTGCTGCGGCAATGAACTTGAGCGGCAGATGTTAGGTTGACTAAACTTAACAGCTTTGTCCTTCGTTGCCTCGCCAACTGAACAAGACTCCAAAGCCAACAGAACCTTGCATAGTGAAAATGACTCCATCAAACTTTGCCATACCTGCTTCAATATTCAAGCGTTCAAGTAAATAATAATTTTTAAACAATACAGCAAGTTCACTTTGTATCGAAATTCTTTAACAACACAACTCAACCTGGCTTGCTTTAAAAAATTAATTGTCATTTTGCAGGCCTTTGTATCTATGTGGCTCGCTGACGAATAATATTCTCTTCTCTCCATCGTCATCCACCTGTTCCTTTCATGAAGAAATCTAAATGCAGAATATTAAAGCGGTAGCAGTAGAGCCTCGGACTGACTCTGGAAGTACAACAATGATTATTGGTTCTCTTTCAAGGATCTTTTACAGTCTTATGGAAGTTGGCCAATGAATGATAAGAAGGTAGAGGGGAGCAGGAGCTAAAAACTTACACTTACAACAGAAATAGTGAATATAAAAAAAATTAATGCTCTTCTACGGGCATGGGATGGCTGAGGAATGACATGGAAGTGTGGTCTATGCTTTATATGCAGAGAAAGTGGATGTAGATTTAGAAGCTATTGACCCTCCGGGGAAGAATAGTAGGCGAGATAGGGAGTATACAAAGTTGGATTGGTTGTACTGTTCCGTTTCATTATGGAGCGTAGCGTGACCACAAAACTTGATATTTATTAAATGAACTGTTGCTCTTATAAGAGATAAAGCAAAACAAGTTTTTTGTGGCCACGTTGGAGCTCTGCGTTGCTATCCCTGTGATGGAATACATTAAAAATGGCTTGGCATGTTAATCTATCGCAACTTGGCAATTGCGAAAATTGTAATAAAAGCTATTTCAATTGAACTTTCATCCCAGTTATCTCTTGCTAATATTCACTCCCTTGGTACTCAAAACTTTGAGCTTTAGTGAACTAAAACCACGGCAAGAAAACGAACAAATAATTGAAAACTAAGGTAAAGTAAAAGGACGAGGGTGAGGAGACCAAAGACAAAGGAATGAAGCGCGTGGCTGGATTAATTTTCGTAAGCTCTAAAATAAAGCACCGGGAAATATAAGCATCCGTTTCAAGTTTTTCTTTGAAATTCTTTTGACAAGACTGAACTCAACAAAAGAGTTAATAGCACCTCGGTGCTCACAAGACCATAGCAAAGCAGTGGCGGGAAAGCATTTGGAATGTTTCTTCTAACTTTACCTGCACCAGCAGCGAAATCAGCAATTAGCCAATTTCTCCCGTGCCCACAGCATCCAGCTTTTCAAATCCATAAATTCATTCACCACGCACAAGCTTGTCTGGCCGTGGTCTGGAATAAGTAAGTCATGTAGGAGTTAATTGCTAACGCCTGATTTATTGTTGCTTCGCCTGCGGTCACGCCCGCGGAGGCAAGTGTAACCCCGCAGTGATGAAGAGGTCGTAATAACAACAACATTTGTATCAAGTTTACCCAAATATTCATGGCCCTTCCGACGGATAATAAAGTAAAACGCAAAGGCTTTCCGGGTATAATTTAAAAAGCGCAATAATGTAGAGCAAAAACATCCAACCAAAGGTTCAACTTGCATGTGAAAAAAACATGCGGTTTTTGTTTTAATTAAATTCAAGGGCGCTCTTGCTTACAAGTCATTGGAAGCGACTTGTTTCACGCCAACATTGCGATCTCAACCCTCCTCCATTCAACTTTAATAACTTTCTCCGCTCATGCAAAACAGTGGAATAGTTGCAGCTTTATTCCTTCTAACATCTTGCTCCCGTCTTGCTTTCATATTAAAACGTGAAGCGTCTCCATTCTCTTGTTTTCTCAACTGTAAAGATCCAAATGGAAAAGTAAGGTACGAATATTTCCACAAGAAATCCCCAAGAACTTTCTCAAATCCATCTAGAAAAACGGACAAAAATGTTTTTATCAAGCCAAACTTTTCGTAGTTTATCTCGCATGGCGTGTAAATCCCCGAGAAAATTCCTCAATGTAATGTAGTTATGAAGAAGGGGGCAACCCAAGGTCCGCTCAATTTTCTGCAGGGTCGAACACGCCATAAAAACTTATCTGGCTCCCCTCATTTCTTTTGTAATGACGTTGGGGATGACCAAGATAAGTTTGTGGGAAATGATGCGCCTCTTATTGGACTCGTGAATGGTCCAGAGTACGGGGAAAGTCTCACGAGTTTAGGCTCCCATCAAGGTTAAAGATTAAAGTTGGACTCTATGGGAACCGATTCCCTTTCAAATTGGCTGCCAAATGTAATCCTATGACAGTGAGACTTGACACTTTGATACTTGTGTCAATAGGACATATTTCTTGTATTACTTACTGAGTCTGAGATTCTCTGAACAAATTCTGGGTTTCCCATGAGCCAATTGCGCAATGCCGCAGAACTCTAGTTTTGCAATTAACAACTTTCGCCAGAAACTTTAGCTTGTATTATTAGTGTGTGAAAAACTTGTAAGCTTGTAGGGATATTCGCTGCCCACCCAACGAGCAAAGTGGACCTTGTCCTACATTCTTTCAACAAGTTAAGACTTTCCGTGCAGCGGCTCACAAAGAAAAGCGAAAACAATGTTACAGTTTTGGCAAAATTGTTTCAAATGTTCTTAAAATTGGGACAAGACAAAACTGGAGAAGTTCCATATGCTGTTGTCGAGCTATGGAGTAACGAATTGGACGGGACATTTGCTGCTGAGATAAGGAAGAGCGTTATAAAACTAAACGACAAGGAGTTGACAAAATGGCTTTCAAACGATCCACAAGAGCCTGTGAAGAACTGGAAAGTAATACGGACAGCATGATGCTTTATGGGTGGCTGTGCAAGTCTTAAAATTGATTCTTACTTTCCTTTCATTAGTCCCTCCTACCATCAGAAGTAGTAATAGTTTTAGTGATGGCTCGCAAATGGAAATATCAGAAAATTCTGTCATTCACGTGCTCTTTCATGGTTTGCCATAAAGCTGTTAAAGTAGAATCGTCTGGGACAAGATAAGGCCGTCTAGTCTCTGCCAAATGAGATTTACCAAATTCTAATTCCCATTTCTAGAACCATCAAAAAAATTAAACATTAAGTTTCTCATGAAAATTCATCAAATCTTAAAAAGATGCTGCCAGTAGCACTGAAATTTCAAAACCAATGGTGATTGAGTTGTTCAGCCACGTTGCCAGCCCTATACTTTAAGCCTTTTTGCTTACAATCCTGGAAGCTTCGTGGACGCCGCTCATCTCTACCCACAATTTCTCTGACTCTTCCCCACAAGCCTTTGAATTTGTCTGTTGCACCCTGCAAGTTCATTGGAAATAATCCCGGCTTTGGAAAAACAAAAAACTTCCACACCATTAGACCTTTAGATCCCTCGACGGAAAGTCCAAGTTAATGAGGCGTCCCTATCTCTGATCTTCACAACGGACGCGATTAATGATGGTGGATTAGTGGCCCCCAATGCAGTGGGCAGACGAGAGGGAAATATTTGCCCACTTGCAAGAATCTTCACGGACACCAAATCAACTTCTATAAAAGACCGAAGAACAACACCAAAATGAGACAAGCCAAAATAAAAGGGGAGCATGAAGTGGATCTTAGCTACGAGTGTCTCTATCAGTTCATCCCCTCCACTCCCTTCTTGAAGATCACATTTAGGGGAATCAACAGTAGAAAGTGAGAATGAAGGGGGAAGACAGTAGGGTGCGGAGGAAGAAAGTTGGCGAGCCAGTTCCCCCTTTTGGGCTTTCTTGTCTGTCTCTTCTTGTTATTTCTGCACTTTTTGTGTTTAATAGAAAAGACGGCGATGATATTGAACTCATCTCAGTCACGTTCTTACTTTTCCCCTCCAATTTCAGTGAGAGGAAATCACAAGTCTACTGTCATCCTACGTCCCGTGAGATTACTCACTTCCCACGTCCAAAGTCATGCATCAGCTGACATACAGCCACAGTCAACATCAGGGTGGACTTTTAAAAAGTGAATTTAATGAGCTACTAAGCTCCATGCCTCAGTGAACTTGAGACGTGATTGGAACTCAAGTGAGATAATCAAAAGGGAGTTTGATTGGGATGTGGGAATCGTCTATTGAAATGAACCAACCCCTCCCGAGCGTCCTCATCAACCCAAGCTGTGTATCATTTAGTCCTTTATGATTCAGCAGCAGCAGCGGTTGCCATTTAGAATTCGGGTATAAAGAAGCCTAATGGCAGGCTCATTTCACCACCAAGCTCACACAAATTGCACTCTTTTGACGACAGTCCTTTGAACTTTTAGAGTCGATTACTACAACAACGACTGCTGCACTTGTACTCCTTCCATGTTGTGTAAGTTCACTTGTGTCGTGAGAAGAAACATGAAAAGCATCTGCCAAAAAGCCATTTCATTTACGGCACCATGCCGAGTAGAAAGCTACAATTTGTCCTTTGTTGGATCTTTGCAACATTTGTAGACTTTATACGATAAGCCATAAGCTGGAGCTCACATAAATAACTCAGAAATTTAATTTACTTCGTGTTCGGCTACTGGCCAAGCGCTACAAAAAGTACAAATTTCGACAAACTAACCGCCGCAGTTCCCAGCGCTGCACTGCAATGTTCAAATCAGCGAAATTCCCTGCAGCATAGCATTGACCATCATGACTATGTCAAACTTGACAACAGCACAAAGCCCTGTACGATATTAGACTTTCCAACCAGAACACGAACCATCGTTTTTCCAATTCAGATGTCACTTGATAAATGTCTTTCAGCGAAGCTTCACAAGAAGCCTAACGATCACAATCGAAGATAAGACAGCTTGGAACATTCCAGCTCATTACGTTAAAAAGCCAAAATTATGCCACCGACGTGATCACGCATTCAGAAGTAGGAAGACTACACAGTCCAGTGGTTGGTGGCAGACTAATGCGAACCGTTGTTTCCGCCAAAGAAAAGATTACAGCGGCGTCATTTGCATAATCTCCGGTTCCCTGGGGTGGAAATTCTCACACAGTTGACGCTACCTATTTCATTCTCATCTTGTAACATGAGCTTGAAATTTTTTTGCAGAAGCTTTATACAGTTAGTTTTCTTGTGTCATTTTTGGATGTTAAGTTGAGATAAGACAACTTGTAAGCTTCTTATGCATTGAGATTATTTTTGGCGAAACTGTTCATTTAGCAGCAAGTTAAAAAACGGTAAATAAAGGACCAGATTTTGTCAAACAAGAGACAAAAAAGAAATCGATATGTCGTTAGTCTTCAGTTTACGCTTCACAATAGAAGTCATTACGAAGGCACGAGGATGCAGTGGTTTTTGGACTTGAAGAGTGATTAGAATTCGAGTCAGATAATCAAGAGGAAGCTTCAATGGGATGCGAAAGTTGTCTATTGAAATGAACCAACCTGACCGATCACTCTCATCAACTCAAGCCGTGTGTCATTAACTCTTTTATGATTCTCTCAGTGCAAGCAGCAGTTTCCATTTCCATATAGAATTCTCGTTGTAAAGGCGAGTAAATGCAATACTCATTTCACCACCAAGCCCACATGAATTGCATTCTTTTCATGTCCGTCCTTGGAGCTGGAAGTCATAAAGTCGGTTACCCCGACAACGACCGCTACATTTGCACTCGTTTCATGTTGTCAATTTGGCTCACATTTCAACTAAATATTTCAGACTTTGGAAATCGGCAAACTTTTGCCAAACGTGATGACTATAAGTTAGGTGGCACCAGTAGCACTGACCCGTCAGGTGCTCCTGGAAGAGTAATTTGAGATTCGAAAAGTTAAAAACGAGTCGACCTCATGTAGTCGCTGCTGATTAAATCCACCAAACACGCTTCAGGGCTTCATTGACTATAAGACAGTAAAGTCGTATGGACAAGGCATTGGCGACATTGAACTTGAGCGACAGATGTTCAGCTGATTTAATTGCACTGTGCCTTCCGCCCCACGCCTTCACAATACTTACAAAGACAAAGGGACCTTCTGTACAAGCTTTCGTACAAGTCACGTCTTTACATAAAGACCGACAGGCAATTTTAGAATGAGTTCTGTGTTGCAATTCTAAAGAATTCATTCAGCGAGGACCTGAGAGAGAATTGCATTTGTTTCGGATGATGTGCTTCATAATTAAATTTGGAGACGAGAAAACCAGAAGTGTGATGAAAAGCTGGAGGCGATGCGGCTACTTGTGCATAACGAACAAAGAAGACACTCCTGCAACTTGCGAAACACGATCAAAAGAACAAGGGCAGCACGGAGTACAGAACGAGAGACGGCGGGACGAAAGTACTGACTTTTGTAAACTAAAGTCCTAACATAAGATTCATGGGGGTTTCGTGAAGAAATATGAAGACACTATTCCTCCGGGTCCAGCTCCAGCAGACGTGCAGGGAACAAATTTCTCAAGAACTTAAGTGCAGCAGCTTTACAGTCAAAAACATTTTTCTTAAGTCTTAAAAAAATGAACTTGATGTCCAACCTTGTGAAGTGCCATTATTGTTATTTATGCCAAAGATACGGAGGAATGTTTACGATTGTTGTGGTCGTTTTATTCATACTTTAGAGGATTTCTTTGATAGCTACAACAAACATCGTCCTTCAACGGGCCCCGAATAAAAGGGACGTATTAATTTGTTTGATGATGTGGATGAGGGGAGCTTGTACGAACACTTTGTGAATGAATACAGCAAGTATTTTTCACGCCCAGACTTGGAATTAGAAAATATAAAATAAGATTCGCACATAGAAAATCTACGAATTTGTACTTCATGTACCTACACAGAGTCGAGTACGTGAAGATCGGCGCATGCCTAACTGGGACTGACTAACAATTATTATTAATCAAAACAACATGTTGCGATTGTTTGAATTTTTACAGCGTCCTCATTCAGGTATAATACACACACGTGTGCCTCACTAACGTATGATACACGCGTCTCATTGAGGTACCACTAAACATTCTAACGCTCCCCAGCCATCGCTCCCTGTGAGGAGGACCTTCATTTTTTATATATTTATTATTGTTGCCACTAGTTTTGATTTTCAACTCTTTTGTACCTTATCATTACTAAATAGTCTACTACTCCAATCAGGCTTTAAAAATTCGTGGAAAGGGGAACCAAACGTCATTGCATCTCCACAATCAGCCCATTGTCACGTTGCCATTATTCTATACTTGAGCTTTTTCACGTTGGCTGCAAAGTAACTGGTAGATAATGATGGTGATATGATGGCGAGAAGAAAACTCTTCCTCAAGAATCAGCAAATAAGGCTGCTGAAGTCACCATTGCATTGCAAAGTTACGGTGAAACCAGCAGGCTGCAGCAATGGGACTGTATCTATAAATCAGAAGCAGATTCAGTTAATACACAAATCAAGTTGCATTAAAATCACACGAGTTTTCCATTCATTTGCCACGCAAAAATGGCTAGAGTTTCAATGCCATTGGCTTTGGTGTTCTATTAACGTACCCATTGCCTTGGTCATAGCGTGTTACATATTATTTGATTGGAATATTTAAAAAAAAAAAAAAAATATGTAGCGCTCACCTGAGCAATTCACAAATCCTGAACTTGACACGTTGACCCTGCTGCTCCTCGAGTCTCTTAGCAACTTCCTCCACAGAAATTGGTGAGTTTTCAAGGAGAACGCAATGGGAGCCAAACCACACAAGAGCTGTTCACATAAACACCGAAGCCACAAAATGACAATTAATGCGTTAAATCACGGCAGACTGAATTCGTCCAATTATTTGATTGTATTACAATAGTGAAATGCACGAACCTTCATTGCAGAGACAGTCGTGATAGTCACAGCCACAGCAGTCCCAGAAGTTTTTAAATTGACCTTTTGTTATGAGTACTTTTTAAAACTGAGCACTGGAGAAAAAATCATCCCCAGCTTGATCATTGCAATGTCTAGTTCAGCATCCTACAATGAATTGGATTCCGTGAGGACGGCTAAGCTGAGCTCTTGCTGCAACTAAAAGTGCAGAGAGCGTCAGCCTGAACTGGACGGAGATTACTTTAGTACTATTGGGTTCTGGCTTTTGCGTCTGAGTTCTTATGGAGTCTGTTTGTTAGGCATCTCATGCACGTGTATTCAAACTGTAATAAATTTCACTTGGCACTTGGCTCAAGGTCAACGCAGAAGTAAAGAGGAGGATGAAGGTGTGTACGAGCAGAAGAGGAAGAAGGGTTCAAGACTTGAAAAAACAAGCCACACAGCTCTGCATGGCTGAAGGGGATTCATGACCCGTTTTGCACGCTCCCTTCCCTTTGTGCAGTGATCGCGTATTGAGATCTGTGGAATTTTTCCTGTCATCACTGTTTGTGGTACAAGGAGTGCAAACAGGAATTTTAGCCAAGTCAAGGTCTTATGTTTCCAGAAGTTTAGCTGGAAACTCTGCTTGAAATACTGCCGGAAATGTTGCTGGAAACAAATGAATTACACGAGTGACTATTTTCGCTTACCAAAGTATGCAGATTTTACCTGCCATACAACTGGAGCACTCTCTGTTTTTAACACAAACTTTTACACAAAGCATTACATTTTATAAATGTGCATACTAAATAATAACAATAACATGTCCCTGCCTCTCTCAAGCAATGTTTGTGAGTCACAAAGTTTGCTGTAGGCACAGTAGCTACATGGGAGAATGGATTAAAATCACGTGATATCTTTCCAATGTTCATTCTAATACTGCATTAGATCACATGCACGTACATACGGTAACAAATATTTTAGCAATATTTCGAACTGTGTGTAATAATTCAAAAAATTTAAAACGTCAGTTTGGTCTACTTGAGTTGGCACATGTGTCTGTACCGTAAAAAGTCAAAGGACTCTGAATTACTGAGCATTCGAGTATGCAAAGTTTGTGCTGTGGGTGATTCTTGAAATCACATGGGATAAGTAGTTGAAAAAAATTAGAGGTCAGTATCGCTTCTCGGCCTTTTGGCTAAGATCAAAGTGTAGTATCTGTTCTTATCAGCTTAATATCTGATACGATCTCTATATGGGATCCAGAATATTAAACTGATTTTTGGAAATCGTTCCGGCTTGGGAGCTTGCTCCCACTGGAACACGGGTTGTGCCGGCATTGCAGTACAGTCGGTTGCGGCCCACTACTAATAAAGCTGAAAGTCTTAATCGTACCATACGTAGTCACAGTAGCGTCGTAATTGTGGTCTAAAAAAGTTTTTGGTGTCCCTGTCACGAATGGATTCTCACTCACTGAAAGTTCAGCGTGATAACATTGCCACATTGTGCGGTCACATGCTTTTGTCTCCTCTACTGCACTTGAATTGATTAATATTAAGTCGGACGCGTGGCAGCGGCTGCACTGTACCAACACAGTCTCATTTGAATGCAATTTGTTTTTAGATTAAAAGCGAACGTGTGCATCCTTTTTTTGTACTCATAAAAATTCCTCAACTTTCATCCTGTAAAATAACATGAAATTGTATTTCAGTATTATCATTTGCACTCACTTTAATGTCTTATATGTGAGCCCCTGTCAAGACTGCCGTTCACAGCATATTGCATGTTCTCTCATGCTTGCTTTAATGAAATCTCCCACATGAGCTAGCTCCCTTTGTCCAGCTCAGAGGAGCTGAAAACTGCTTTACAAAAACTTAAGTTCGAAATAGTGACACTGAACTGGAAAGGCCTGTTTTCATACAGGAAATTTGGAATAATTTCATGGGCGAGATAGACAAAAGGACATTAA
>JAQIWI010000984.1:0-20159 GCA_034698825.1 Deuterosminthurus bicinctus | reverse complement strand
TCATCATCATTGTGAGAGAGAGGACCTTGGGATAACAGGCTTCCCAACACACAGCAAAGTATATGGAGAGTTGGTTCAACATCGGGAAGAAGAATTCCCTTCTGAATTTTCTTACGTGTATCCACGCCTACATACCAAAAACTTTTCTTTCTCAAGCTCTTGTTTAGGATGAGCCCATTCCAAGTTGTAGTAGTAAGTCGTCGTCGTAGTAGTGAGTAGTAGTAGTGTGGCTTGGGATTGTTAAAGGAGTTGCATTACAACTTTTCAAACCTCTATCTTCCTATTACAACACTCACACAGGGTACTTACTACTGCATGGAATGAATAGTCAGAAGAAGAAGAAGTACTTTTGTGTATGCTGCTGAAAACATTTTCATATTCTTTCACGCTTTCGCTCCTCTCGCTCCTTGATTCATCATCATCATCATCATTCTCCTCCTGCTCCTGGCTATTGAAGATGTCTCATCCCATGGCATCATAATAATAGTGCATACACATTTAAATTTCCCAAAGGGTGTGGGCCCCTACACATACGTTACTATACGCACTCTGTCTCGTCCATAATTTCTTACCCCTATTATAAACTGGACAGTGGGATATATTATCATCTAGCCCAACTTCAATGAGCTCGTGTCTCTATGCAAGACCAATGGAGAAGACCTTTTAGAAACAGTAGCAGTATAAATGTACTTAAGCTGTCATAGTAACAGTAGTAGTCCCTGTAGAACTGATGATCGATTTCGCCTGGGCCGAAGCTTCTATGGAATATTACGGTTAGATCTGTAGGGCTTTACTCAGCTCGTCGTTTGTACGGCAGGCCTAAGTTGGAGCTGAAAATGATGTTGTAGTAGCAAGTGAATAGAAAGAGCAGGTAGATGTACACGTACTACGATCCTCTGTCTCTCTCTCTCTCTCCATGTACCTGTCCGTACTGTGAGTTTCGACCTCGAACATTATACTCGGTCGTCTCGCTCTCTTCTGGTTCGCTTTTCTCTACCGATAACACGAACTTGTGAAAATATCCAATTTTTTTCTCAGTCATCCTGTTGAATTTTCGGGCTAAAACGAACGGACATGAGAGTGTCTGGGCGTAAGAGCCAGTTGTGCCGGGATGACAGCGTAACGTGTGTCTGTGCAGATGAAAGGGCACGGTTCCTGTCGTGTGAATTGACTGAAAGGTCTCTCCTATAAACTTTACTACACACGCACAGAATCAGGCACAAACACACACCAGAGCAGTATATGGTTTCAGGCATTGGAAAATCTATGGCCTTGCACATTTTCCCTGTCTACATGTGTCATTGTCTGCACAGGATATATTGTTGCCAGGAATTGCAGAGTTTTATGTGTACACACCATCATGATCATCATGAAGGAACATCATCATGGTCGTCGTGGACGACGACGGCGACCACCTGAGGTTACCATGATGCATAGACACAGAGTAATGTGAGTGAGTACGAAAGAGAGAGAGATAGAAGTACGGAACATTGTACACTATACTTCACACACACACACGCATTAGTTGCCATAGAATACTGTCAGAAAAGGAGGATTAGATGGAATTCATCATGATGAGGACTGTTAAGGGTGTATTTGCTTGTTTATTTTCCAATCCTAATTGTAGCCAGTTGCTCACAAAAAGAGGATTTAATAGCGCGGGCGTGCTTATGCTATACTCTTCTCTCTCTCTCCCTCTCTATGCGAATAGATGATGTTGATGATGATGGGAAGTAAGTAATTCGAAGAACTCGCCATGAACGCACTGAAAAACTTGTAATAATGAGCCACATTCTGTTAAACTCATTCCTCGCACACCACCATCAACTACAGCACCATCACACTTATAGGTTACACACACATACGCACGCACACAAGCTCTCATACAACACTTTAAAGGATCCATAATATTGAAAATTTCAAGCAGGTTCACGTGTGTCTGTAACATTAGCATGTGATATTTATTTGATCATACTATGGCTCCTGGTGCCTGGAATAGTAGCAGTCGTCCTAGTAGAAGTAGTAGCCAATAATAGTAACCGTAACTCTTGAGAACTCTGTTTGGACTGGCACAAGGCAGAGGGTATGAAGGGCCATAATGTGAAGTAAAAAATGAAGAGAATAAAATTGCAGGCAGCAGGAGCAATAGTATGAGGGCTCGTGTTTGTGTGTCTGTTTCTGTGGGTGTGTGTGTGTGTGCATCTGTACATGTGTCTACTCTATCGAATGTGTGCGTATGCATGTGTAGTATGTGCTAGGATTTTGACGTCTTGTTGTTGTGACTTCCCCTGTGTGTATGTGTGCGAGTGTGTTGAAATAATCTCGTCATTGCCGGATTGGGTTCTGGGTACTTGGTCTGTCTGTGAAGAAATATACATTGTCGAATGTATTGGACATACACACAATATATTTCAAAGGGTTATGGTATGGTGTAGCGTTGAGATTTTGTTTTGTTTTTGCACTCACGTCAACTTTTTCCCCGTTTTGTTTTCCTACTGTAAAGTAAAACATCATTTTATGTCTGCTGCTTGTTTGCATTTGAGATGTCATTGGGTGTATTATTATGATGCTTTTAGCCACGGAGTCTGCTGAGACGGAGTCCAATGGGAAGAGGAAGGGAGGCGGTGGTGGTTCGACACGCGGGATAACACCGTCAAGACGGGCTGCAGCTGCAACTTCCACCAGGACCAACAACAACAACAATAAGAAACGGAAGGAAAGTCCGTCTCCCGCAACAGCCACACCACCACCACCACCGCCGGCGGCATCCATCCAATCTTTATTACCGTCTTCGTCATCCTCCTCACCATCATGCCCTTCCTCGTCCTCTCCTTCAGATATTAATGAAAAGGCGAAAAGTCCTCCTAATGCTGGTGTTAATGGAGTCGCGAGTGGGAGTAGCAGTTGTTCCCAGTCAAATGAAAAATCCAACCAACAACAGAATCAGGTCTGCTTGTCTTTTCCTTCTTCTTCTTCTTCGTCTTCGTCTTCCACTTCTTTTTTCATATACTGCTTCATACTAGTTACACGTTACGTGTTACCTAATGCATGCCTTGCTGCATTTAACAAAGAAGGATACTTTTTTATACCGCCACACGTGTACTGCACCATCATCATGGAGTAGTGGATGAACGTGTAGAGGGCTTTATAGCACTGTACATTAGCCAGACGAGGTCGCTCCAGTCACCCCTAATAGTCATGAATTTTTCAAAATTTGACATCCCAACGAGTATTTCCCACTTGCAGAAAGAGATAATATTCCCAGCCTGTCGGAGATTGTACAGGACATTTAGGCTATGTGAACACATTACATACGGGGATGGAGGAGTGAGTGGATTTTAAAAACGGGAGGAAATTCCTTTACTGTTATTGAGGTGATTTGGCTTGAGAGTTCATACAATGTTAGTGCCATACTGTGTACTCTCTACTACATGGATGCCGATGCCAATGTAAGTACATTACACAGTACCTTACTTCTTCGTCTTCACTACCCGCAACATTAACACCAACCAGCAGCCTCCTCTCCCTCCCTCCACATTATTTGTCAGTTATTAATGCCAGAGCTTTGCTTTTCAATTTTTTCACAGTCAAGGCGGGAATGCATTTGTGAAATTCTCCCCAGAAAAAGCACTCGGAGAAATTGAGGATTGTGGGCGTGTGTGCTATTCGGACAGTTATGCTCATTTTTCCCTGGAATATTTTTAAACCCTTTTGTTTCCCTCAGCTAAAATTAGTCGGCATAAGGAGTGTTATACAAGAGAGAGAGAAAGAGAGAGAGAAAAGTTAAGAGTGGAAAAGGCAGGGCCCTGATATTGCCGCCTGTCGTGACAATGGGATTTAACCGAGTGATACACGACGACGGCTCAGCCGGGTTTTACGAGTCGAATTTTTATCCGAATGCCCTCACAGAGCACACAAGCAGAGAGAGAGAGAGAGATAGTTGCAATGTGCGAGTGAGTGAGAGACCAAGAAATACGGATCATTAATTTTGCTGATTGATTGATTGGGCGGGTCTTTGATTAAATCATTACTTTTAGTTCTCTAGTATGCAGGCGTACCAGAGTTCTTACTTCCAACGTGAGGCTGCACAATAAATGGTGCTGGTGGGGCTTTGAAGGAAACAAGAGGGGCCAAAGAATTTATAAGCCTTGATTGACGTTCCCAATTTTTTTTATCTCTCTCACTGTACATGAGCCTAAAATGAAATGACAATTCGGCGGTGTATACTCGACGGTGGAGGAATAATGTGTGTGCATGTTGTACACACTCATCTATTCACTACAATGTTATTGTCTTAAGAGGCGGACATGTCGGTTGAAGTCTCCTTTAACTAGTACAAAATGTATGAGTTTAATGACAAGAAGAAGGATGAGGAGAAGAATTATAAAGGGGAAAAGCTAGTTGCTCCTAATTTATGCACCGTGCTACAGTCAGTCTTCTTTCTTTCTTTGCCTCTATCATTATTATTAACTATAATCATTCTGCTATTAGCAAACATTGCTGACTCTGTGCTACACACACAGACACACATTCCATTTAGTACTCTCACAGAGAAAAGTTGACCAGGAGTTATAATAATAATACGAGCGAGAGAGATGCGGCAGAAGCAGCCAGCAAGACAGACACACACATGCAGTTCGCACACATACTGAGTTTCCTGTTTCAGGCGGTCGAGCCATGCAATTTACTCTCTCAAATTGTTTCTGTCATACAGGGGATCTTGCACGCCCTCGCAATTAGTGCCTCATCCGGACCGAGAGAGGTATACATTATTATTGCTCCTCTGACTGTATACACCACTGTGAGGCAAATCTGACATTTTTTTTTACACACGCATGAACAGACAGTCACACAAGTACCCCACACACACACACACATTACAGACGTAGTTAGACATTACAAGCAGGTAGGTATCAGTGTTCCTGTTTTGTGGTTCGTCCGAATTTTTTTCCTCCCCGTTTGTCTGCTCATATATATAGTAATAATTATTATTATTATTACACTAGGAAAAAAAAGTTTCAGGATACTCCCGTTTCCCATGACAAAGCTGTGACAGCATGTGAGAGTCTATAAATGCGAGCAGTGTCTGTGTGTGTGTCTGTGTCTACAGTCAGCCACACATCGATCCTTCAAGAGTTAGAGTTTTCAGCAATGATTTTGCATGAATCATCTATGGCAAGGGACTGTGATGCGTGACGGAGACTATTGAAGCAGTCTGAACATTTCTGACTTGTTGCGGCGCAGAGCTTGTTAGACGACAGAGAGTTCCACTAGTGCGCACTCACTGCCCGCCTGTCTTTGTTATTATCTGTGGACGCAAAACTTTTTTTTTCAGTTAAATCGAATCCATTTTTGTTACATCTAACAAGAGCTCTACATATGATTGTGTGAGAGTAGCATGACTACTGCAACTGATACTCTTGCTCAGTTGCTCTCTCATATTCCACTACAGCAGCTCCTGAGATAGATAAAGACATGGCTCTACTCATAGTACTTATATAAAATGTGGACAAGGGCAGGGAAGAGATTGGATAGGGAAACACAACTAGGAAACAGATAAGCTTCGTGAGACACAAGTTTTGCCACTTATTGCAAATAATAATAGACTATTATGTTCTGGTAGTTCTGGAACTGAAACTAGCTGGAACAAATGTATTGGACGAGGAGGACAGGAGGAGCACACTCACGTAACTTCCGAGTTACATATATAAATTCACCTTGACATCCCATACTGTATGAGGACGAAGTTAGTGAGAGAGAGAGAGACGACAAAATGAATAAAATATTAATAGACTGAGACAGCCGACGACGACGGTGTAATAGAGTTTTCCACAATTTTACTCTCTCTCTAGTTCTAGCTGGATCTGGAGAAGGGGGAGAATTAGAATGATATTACTCCACTGCGACACTTTTCCTCTTTGTCTGTGTATGACTAACGGATCTAATAACGAAGGAGCGTTGAAGTTGATAAATGATTGAAGTCCCCTGCACTCCTGCCTCATCCACAACCATGTATAATGTCATCTAATTACAATGTATAGCTGTATGCATAAAACTTAATGGTAAAATAATTGAAGTATAATCCTCTGCACACTGTACCCTCTATCATGCTACAAACACACATAGGACAAAAGCTGTTTACTCCAATTACCATTATTTCAACGCAGACATAGAAAGACAGAGAGAGATACAAAAAAAACTGACAATCCATTTTTTTTAGTTCGTGAGAGAAGGAACATGCTGATCCTGGAGGTTAGATCGTTATCCAATGTAATGGCACAGATGATGATTAAAGGGTGTATGTTACATCTATATGCATGGATCATCATCGTCATCATTGCATTTGCTTCTTCTTGGTCTTCTTAGTCTCCCTCCGTTTAGAACTCTGTCACTTGAAAGGCATTGAAAGGGATAAGGAAGGGAAAAAATGGATGTGACCTTTGTGGTGAACGACTCATATATACACACACACATACACACACTTCCCCAGCAACCACGATCATTAAACAACGCTCCTTGTTGTCGTCCTCGTCGTCAACTTCCCATGTTATTTCTATGTGTGTGTGTGTGCACCATCAGTCTAATACTGAGTTCATTTATGGCTGCGTCATAATCATTTCACGACAAGCGTACACACACCTCGGAAGTGCTATTGCCATTCGTAGCTAAACAAAGTCAAATTACCGTCATTACCGGCTTAATCCGATACAAGCTAACATGTCTTACTTGCACACACACAAGGGTCCTACTGCATTATTTCCAGTAGAATTCAACTCATATATACACGGTCTTTAGAGCGGGACACCCTCGTTCATTTCATGCTAGTAGCACCCAAAGCATGCAATTTTTAGTCAAAACAATCAATATTGTCTGTCTCGACCAACTGTCGCTATATCGTCGATGCGGGGAGTCCTCAGGGACCGATGCGTGTTCTCTCCACATGTGTTCTCACTTGAAAATGAAGGAATCGATAGTCCCAAATGACATTTTCATACTCATATTGCAGTATAGAAGGAAAAGCTTTTAGATTTTTCTAGAAGAGAAAATTAATCGTGCTCTTTAATGACTTTACAAAGTGATGGATACATTGTCAAGTGTGTGCATCGTCCATGACTCGGCGCGCATGCAATATAACGTTTCAATAATAAAGCTTCCTCCGACTGACTGTATCTGACAAGTTCAAATGCACAGGAGGTTGTATAATTAATATGGTAATTAATGTAAAGCGCGTTAGGATGTTACACAATGAATTGAACTCGTCGATGATAGCAAAGATACGTATAGTAATAGCTGTTGGAATAGAGCATTCATGGCGTCAGCTGGATACTGAAGCTAGTTACACACACATGCGATTAGTGCATAAATGCAAATCAGAGCGTGTGTGTGGAGTGTTGTAGTACTCACATAGAGTCAGTTGGGCCTGCATTACATAGAATTCCTCAGGCAGTCATGTGGCTCATACCGTTGACAAAGGAGCACTTATCGGCGTTATTAATTTGTCAAGTATATTTTTAACTGGATTTTTCATGTATATACAAGTTGGCCCGTGGAGGATGAGGTACCGGCGGTGAGAGAGAGTGTGAATGAAGTAATCTTTTCATTTCAGTCAGTAAGTAATGCAGTGCAGTATCACATGGGCTGCAGTGTGAATCATTGGTAATGCGGGAGGTTTTGATTCTTTCAACATTTTTATTCATTCATTTCAATAAAAAAAGCTTTTTTTAAAGTAAGACAGTGCTTATAAATTAGACAAGTCCGAAGGGATTTTTTTGTGTGGAATCATCGAAATGTAAAAAAAAAAACAAGTTATATGGAGTGAATACTTCTTGCGGGTGGGCTGAGAGTGTGATGAGTGGATTGCATTCTGTGTGTTATTATTATTGCCAAATGTGGATGATGTGCTAGCTAGAGGTATGATTTGACTTGTGATTTTTGAGTATAGAGAGAGAGAGAGAGGTTTTTGTCTTGTATTTGTACCAACAAGTTCGGTACCTTACTTGGGATGAAGGTTGTGAAGGCTGTAGTGGGCTAATGAGCTGATAATTTGTTAATTACTTGAGCTCGTCATGGTATATGGTGTGAGTGTTTTGAAAGAAGGAAGTTGTGATGATGGGAGAGGTTTGTTGTTGGACGGAGGTTGTGTGCATACATTAGGTTTGTGTGGAGGGATAATTGCAACAATTATATTGGTTGTGAGAGATTGTGAATGGGAGGTTCATTGGAATAAAAATGTGGATGTGGGGGAGGTTGAACTGAGTTAAAATAGTAACTGCGAGACACAAAGAAGGAGAGCAGGAATAGAAATTATATGACGACGGGCGAAATTAGTGCCAAGCATTGACGTACTACATGTGAATGTGTGTGCATGCTTCCACACATTTGCCAGAGTGAGGGTCTATTGATAAAACTGTGAATGAAGTTGTAAAACAGTATATAAAGATATAATAATAGCAATCTGCCATTTAAAAGAAGCTATGAGAGAAGGGTTGTGAAAGAGAGATGAATATATAGTGCCTTGTATTTCCTTGAATTTATGGCTGTCTGAGGGGCTGTAGAGTGTGAAGGTCATAGAAAATTAGAAAAAAAACGATCTTTATGCATGGAGTGAATTTATTGTGGCAAAAAAATATATGTAAATAACAGGGGTTTGGTTTGGTTTTGGTTAGTTGGATGATATAGTCGTACTCATTGTTTTATTATTGTTATTTGTTTGCAGGAGGGGAAGGAAAATGGTACGACCACCATGACGGCGGAACAATCATCCAAAGCAGTGAATGATTCTTTCAAGAGGTTGCCGAAGAAGCGCAAGTTTGACCTGTCAGACTTTGAGCAGGATGAACCGGATAGATCCAAATCTTCTGTGATTGGAAGACCTGGAGTACTTGTGGGCATTTCACCGTCTTCTTCGTCTTCATCATCTTGCTCAGGGTTGGAAAATAAGGATAATGTTCCAGTGCATCATCGATCTATGCTCGGTGTGGAAAATGTCTCGCCACCACCACCTTCTTCGCGACTGCAGTCTCCGCCAACGAATCATCTCAATCACCATTACAATACTAGTAGTCAGCTAACAATCAACTCCGCTCCTCGACATTCGGAACCGTTGGTCCATTCAGGGGATCATTTACAGCAGCACCATGCCCCGGTTATCACAACAGACTCGTCGTCGCAACCGCTCCATCTCAGCAATGGACATCCGCATCATCAGCAACATCATCATCTTCAACAGCAGCAACAATCATCAGCAAAGTCAATCGTTGTTATCACAAGTAATAACAACAATCAAAACCATAGTGCTAGTTTAAATTATACCCAGTCCGCTCCGTTGGTCTTGTCCTCTTCGCACAAGGCTATTGGTGGGGGTGGGAATCCCAATGGTAGTCTTTCATCCCTGTCACAAAACCCGAGTTCTTCACATCCCACTTCGGACAGTACTTATGGGATACCCCAACAACAACAGCAGCAACAACAAATTCATCTCATTTCTTCCCCTGTCAGTGGCTCCCAAAGCAAAGTTGTCATTTATTCTGGCTACCCGCCCACAAATCGTCAGATTCCATTACAGTCCCACAATTTGTCTCCGTATACGTCACAGTTAAGTGTTCCAGTCTCCCCTTCTGATGCTCATTCGGCTGGGACAGACCAACCAATTGACTTAGGTTGTCGGTCCTCTGGTCGAAGTCAGTCGGAAATTAATCAACAACAGCAGCAGCCGCAGTCTCAGCATCTTAGTGCAAGCCATCATTCACACCATGGAGCTGTCATGGATTACCGTACCCGGTCATCCACACCGCCACCTCCACTCCCAGCTTCTTATCGGATACCTCCACAATCCCCGCATCATAATATGGAACCCGTCCACGGCACTAATCGTACTCCTCATATGTCCAAGCCAAATCAAAGTGATTCCCAGCCTGTTCAGTATATTACAAGTCCTTATAGCAGGCATCATATGTCCCCAATGAGAGTAAGTACTTCGCCTATCTAACATACTTTAAGCAATACCTACAAAATTACCTAAAAACATTTGCAGTATGTTCAAGTATGCATTGCCTCTTTGTCTTTTAGTCAACTCCAATGGGACAGTACCACAAGGGAGAGGATGAAAATGAAGGACTGAACTTGGTAATGGACCGAGCAAAATCCCCAGTAGAGTACAAACCATATCCCTCAGGAGGATCCCAGCATGCAGGGCTTTTGTCTACGACAACTGCGGATGCGAATTTTGCCAAAATAGCACCTCTACTTAACCCTCAGATTAGTAGCATGGGACTGACTAGTGGCCATCATCATGTAAATAGTGCAGGGAAACCTGGATTGCTCATGACTGCAACGAACCCCATCAAACTGGAGCATCATGATATTCAAGAAGGTCGTGGGCAGCCACAGTACATGGTTCACTCCGTTATGGCTCCAGCGCCAGCCATGGACTTGCATAATAATAGGGCAGACAAAGACGCTGGTAATCTTCATCGTAGTATACCGACTTCACGGGGTGGAAATTCGGAAGGAGTTCGTTATGAAATTGTTGGAGGCAAACACAGTAACAGCAGTGCCACTTCGGAACAACTAAGTCCAGTTCCACAAGGCTCGTCGTCATACACCGTCAAGTATGGCTACCAAACTGTTATGCAGGTACGATTATTATTACTGCCTAGCGATTAAACTTATCTAAATTTTAGAAGTAGTTTTCCCTGAGTTTATAGCCTGATATATGAGAAAGTTATTACAGCCAGTTATCTTCTTTACCTGTTGCCTCCGGTGATGAGAACGTGGATAAGTATGTGAGCCTTTTTTTGTTCATTTCGTAGACTTCAAAGGATGATGCTTCAAAGGGAAAGAAGGCTATGCAGCAGGAAATTTGGAGCTCAAGCGGAGTTCCTCTAAAGCACGATCCCACCACTGGCCCGTCTGTCCATATTGAGACACAGCAGCACCCTTCTTCTTCTCAGAACCTAGACCAGCAATCGCCGGCAGCTAGGAATGCTGCTGCTGCTACATCTCATAATAACCCTGCACCACCACAACCACAGCAAGCTTTGGATCTGCGTGAGTGGAAAGGTCAACGGGTGTTGGCCAAGAGAGGGAATGTCTACATGCCGGGATTTATCGTCTCCATTAATGGTCCATCAACACTCACCGTTCTCTTTGATCAGGATCAGGTCTCGGTCCACTACAGTGAGGTCACGTCATTCTGTGACATTGTGGCGGACGCAAGTCCAGCCCCAGCCCAGGTAAAGCAAGGCGAAACACACACATGCTTCCTCTTTGAAAACATTATTTCCGCTCACAAAAGACCCATTAACGCTAAAGTTTGTCCTCGCTCTTGTTTTGTCTCGCTATAGGTTCAAGTTGGTTGTAAAGTTTGTGCTCGGACGAGCACAGAGAACTCTTTGTTTGTGGAGGGGATCGTGACGCGAATCAGTGGTTGGCCGCCGCAGTACGTTGTGACCGTGCCATCCGAGCGTACGGACTATTCCGTCTCCAGGCCTAATCTCCGACTACTTCTTCCACCTTGGTGGGATGAACTGAAGGCCATTGAGTCAATTTATCCCTTGCCTCAAGCTCCTTCAGCTCCGCCGCCAAACTCTCATCATGAAACTCTATCAGTAAACAACTCTGTCGTAGTCTCACCACCTGAGGCCTATCCACAGCAAATTCAACAGCAGCAGCAGCAGCATGGTCCAGCTCCATCATCGTCGTCATCTTTACCCACCGCCCCCGCCGTGGCTCAGCCTCATGGGGATGAGAGAAAGCGGATCGAGTATGACTACTGTGAAAGTGATGATGATTTGAGACGGGAAGATATCAACTTCAATGAAGCCGGCATGACGATCGGAGGTCGATGTGCTTCCCTCACTCCCGGGACTCAACTTAGTAGCAGTAAATGCAGCAGTGTGCAGAGCCACATGAGCTCTGGGAGCCTGATTGGAGAGAGGGGTACACCAAGAAGTCAGGCAGCCACTCCAAGATCTCAGACCGGAACTCCTCATAAGTACAAGAAAGGAGACGTTGTCTCAACACCAACTGGCGTTCGCAAGAAGTTCAACGGGAAACAATGGAGACGTCTCTGCTCCAAAGAGGAGTGCACCAAAGAATCTCAACGCAGAGGTTACTGTTCTCGACATCTCGGCATGAAAGGAACAAAGACGCAGTCTGCTCAACAACAGGGATCCTCATCAGCTGCGCTCAAGTATGTATTTCTGATTAATGTCTATTGTGTGGAGTGGAAGTAAATCCATGTGGCTAATTGATTGTTGTTTTTCTATTTTTGTAGTCGATCTAAATCTAAGGAGAGTGAAGCTGATGAAGCTAGTTCCAGGGACTCAGGTACTTCCCCAAGTAGCTTTAGAGATGTTCGAGTTACGGGAAGATTCGATGCGGATGAGACGGAAGCCGCCACTATGCTAGTTTCTCTCTCCAATTCCACATCGCCGTCATTTTCACCGCCATCTTCTCACAAATCCAGTTGTGGATCTCCACGTATTCTCCAGTCACCGCTTACCGTGGGCTCTCGGCACAACCTTTTTATGCCAATTTCTGGGATACCAGGGACTTCACCCATTCCGAATACCTCCTCACCTGCGTGGCAAGGGAAGAATGGTGACACACCACCTCAATGTCATCCTCCCTCTACTCCTAGTAGTGCCGGCAGTAACCATGGGGACAGTCGGATTAATCGTCATGCACCACAGTCTGTAATTAGACCAGAAATACGAAGACCGAGGATATCAACTGGAAGTACAGGGAGTGTCATTCACATGAGTCCACTCGTTACTGGGAGTCCAACAAGCAATAATAACATCACCCCGACCACTACCGGCCTCATAGTTACTGGAAGACCTGGAGGTGTGACGATCAATGGTGTAGCTACTACTACTACTACAACAGAAGCCACGAACGGAACCCAAACGCAGCATCATCATCATCATCCAATCGGTATTGTCTTAGCTCCAAGAGGAAGCCTTACGGAAGCCGGGAAGAATCCTAACGGATCCGCCACGTCAGTCATAAGGGAAACACTAGCAAAAGCGGACGAAAAGAAGGGTATAACACAAGGAATGACGACGGGACCACCACCAGTTAACTTAATGAAAGGAATGACGCTTACCCCGCTGGTCGTACAAGGGAAGCCACTACCTCCGCGCTACTCCGTCATACCGATAGCCACAACAGGAGGAGTCAGCTCGACACCGACCATAGTTCTTGCTGCACATCCCATAACGAGCAATGCTATGATCAGTCTAAGTTCACAAGGGCAACATAAAGGTGTGAATGCGGAGAATTCCTCCGTCACTTTGCCTCTAATGATGGCCAGTGGGACTCCGTTGACATTCAGAAAAGCCATGATTCCAGCTACATCGGATGTGAAAGCAACAGGCTTGAAGTCAGCAGGGATGCCTGTGGCAAGCAGCCAAGGGAAACCAGTGACCGCAAGTGAAAATCCTACCATCATCTCTGGAGGCAATGGGCGTCTTACTGTAGCAACCCGAGCGTCCTCCCCACCACAGCTGATAATCCCTGAGAATTCTGGTGTTTCTGGCCAACCGAGCATGGTGGTGGTGCGGCCCAAATCAGATTCTGGTCCGACGAATATCATTCGCTTTGTTACTGCCTCTAGTGCTGGGATCACTGGGACGACTACGACTACAGTGAGTGCTACAAATTTATGTGGCTCTATTGTGCAAGGGAAGCCGCATTTCTCAGTGGATGCAGCAACGGGACAACCGATACCATTGCCGACTCAGCTCCTTCCAGTTGTTCCTGCTATGTCCCAGCAGCAAGTCAATGGTCATGTAGAGACAAAAATGACGACGACAAACACTGCGGAAGCACCTGAAACTCCTGCCAAAGTTTACCCATGGCATGAACTGTTGCCTTTTCTCACTCCAACACCATCCCCTCCACAAAATTCCACCACCTCAGGTGTGAATGGGACTCCTGAGTCTCCATCTACAAAGGAAACTGCTGGAGGAGCTAGCTCTCAAAGTGGACCTACGACTGCTGCCGCCGCTGAGTCCGATATAACTGGACTGCCTGACATTTCTGAAGAGGATGATGATGTATTTGAAGGAGTATCCGATACTGTGTCAAACTTTAGTGGTGCAAAGCGAAGAGCGCAGTCTTTGCCGGCCTCGAAGGATGAAAAAATTGATGGACCAGAGAGAATCCGGAGGCCTATGAATGCCTTCATGATATTTAGTAAGAGACACAGAGCTTTAGTGCATCAGAGACATCCCAACCAAGATAATCGAACTGTCTCCAAGATCCTTGGAGAATGGTGGTACCAGCTGGGCTCGGACGAGAAACAAAAGTACCATGAACTCGCCTCGGAGGTGAAAGAGGCGCATTTTAAAGCGAATCCAGGATGGAAATGGTGTAGTAGGGATAGGAGGAAGTCATCGAGTGGGGCAATGTGTCCAGGAGGACCAGGCGGTAGCGTATCCTCCGAATCCGGAAAGAGACGGCAGTCAAGTTCAGCTGAGGATAGTGCCTCTGTCCCCCCGTCGACGCCGACTATTCCAGCAGCAGCAGCAGCAATAGCATCGTCCGCTGGGGACAATCAAACAAATAGCATTCAAGAAACTGTGAATGCATCGACCCAGCAGCAGGCTAAAGCAAGTGGAGACTACTCGGATGATGAGGATAGAATGGTAAGTTTTATTTGGAAATTAATTAATGATGGCATTATGAATTAA
Organism: Deuterosminthurus bicinctus; assembly: GCA_034698825.1. Lineage (NCBI taxonomy): Eukaryota > Metazoa > Arthropoda > Collembola > Symphypleona > Bourletiellidae > Deuterosminthurus > Deuterosminthurus bicinctus. The sequence continues at coordinate 5,460 of JAQIWI010000984.1, read as the reverse complement.
TCCCGGGAGGGATCTAATGTCTTTTCCGTCTCAATTTTAGGTTATTTGTGATGACATTAATCTCCAGTGCAATGAGAAGGTCTCAGACTGTGAATCTGATAATGAGGGGGACAGCAGTAAAAAGAACTCTGCCATATCTAGCTCTGTTGTTGCTCCTCCTTCAAGTACTACTACTATCACGTCGATGGTTATTTCCAGGCCGATGGAAGTTTCCATGCCGAATTCCAGCCTCACGACCACGACGTTTACTTCGAGTGCCACTGGGTCTGGCTGCACTTTGCTAACGAATGCCACGCCAATTTCCATAATTGCCCCGTCGAAAACTATAAACAAGCCAAAACCAATCCGACTACCTTCGGATTCAGGGACGAGTCAAATTATCACTGCCATCTCGCCATCAGTTCCCAAACTTGTTTTCCAGCCTACTGGAAGTGCTTTCCGGTCCATGCCATCGCCGAAGGATCCGAAAAAGGTATGGGAAGTTAAAAATTTCGCCGTGAGGAATGCGTATTTCAGGAATTCACTTTCATATGACATGTGAATTTTTAAAGAGTGATGCACTGGAGCCGAAAAGGTTTGCCGAGGGAGATAATAATGGAACAGTAGTAAAGCAGCAACAGTTTCTACTTGCTCAAGTCTCCACCGCCGGTTCTATTCCCACACAGACCCTTCTGGTTAGGCCATCCTTTGCCATCCCAATACAGGGTAATAATAAACTCACGACAATTTTAACTGTTCTCAAGTCTGTCGACTCACATCAAGCCACACCAAGACCCTCTGCCGCAACAGGTCGGTAGATTGAGCACTCTTTGTATCCCTTAAGCTTTGCTTTTTCATTTCCGTCTGCCTGCACAATAATGTCTCCTTGATAGCTAATCTACAAATCTTGTTCTTTTCCAGCGCCATCAAATTCAGATGATAATAACAAGCTCAAGGTGAAGGCGACAGTTGTAAGCATTCCAGTTGGAGCAGCAGCAGCAGCAACTGAAGGTGTTTTGAAGGATGGTACTTGCATGAAGGTGTGCACTATTTCATTGAATGAGATTACATTTTTTTGGAAGGTTTTTAAAAATTTTCATTTTTAAAATCTAAGGTGGAGCCGATGAGTCCAAAAGAGGAGCCAGAAGCAGAAGAAGAAGGAGAGGCGACAAGTGAAATAAAAAAAGAGTCTCAGACATTCGTACTTGCACCCACTCCAGCTCAACTTGGCAAAGCCCCTTTCCAAAGAAGACAGTCTCAGGGAAATTGTCTTCCATTATCTTTCCAAATGGCTAACACAAGCCAAAGTGTATCCGGAGAGAATAAATCGGCCGAGTCCAATAATAGTGATGAAGAGGAGATGGAAACGGATGCTGTGGTCGATGAGCCGGAGACGAATAATGAGGTGAGGACCCCCATGCCTGAAGAAACTGAGAAGGATCATCATCATCAGTTTTCTCCACCTGCCAATCCTGCTGACCAACCTGTAATCAGTGAAGAGTTAAAGACTCCGACCATCATTGTGACATGTGAATCAGATGGGAAAGATGCAAGTGCTGGTGGCGCGTCATCTGGGCAGCAGAAAAGCTTTTTCAAGAAGAACATTGAAGATGGAATGGATAAGTAAGTCTGAGTAGCTGCTCACGGAAAGAAATTAGTTTTGCTGCTGGAGAGATTGAAGGGGAATCTACGTTGAGGGCCTGAACATTTTGGTACTATACTAACTTGTGAATATTTCAGGGTCTTGGAACAAGTGAACTTTGTGGAAAAGTTTTCAAGTTTGCCGCAGTTTAAACCGAATGAAACTCAGTCGCCCAGTGTAATGCCTCTTCCCTTGAGCCCGAGGAATTTACTCCAGAGTTTTAAGAAGAAACGAATGCCGTCCAGTAAGTAACATTTATCTGGAACATGGCCAGTCGGAAATGACCACACAAATTTGATTCAATGATTCCTTATCGTTCTTTAGGCGCCGAAGACGATGCAGATTACGAATTCGCCACCACTATGTCCGCCCCCATGAAACTTACTGGAAATACTTTCTTTGGTCCGGACTTCAACTTGGAAGCATTCAAGAGTAAGTAATCTAATTAATTTTTTATTCAGTAGAAGACACTAAATAGCGGCGTCTGTACAGATGATAATCCAGCCGGGACACTAGGTTCATCGACGCCAAGTGTGGGGAAATCTGGAGAGGATCTTCCAACGATCCCTCAGTCCCCAGTAACAATGGCAGTCTCTTCTGAAGCAAGAAGCTCAATGGGACTAGTCGCTACGCCTAATCCTAATACTCCATCTATAAGCTCTCTGTCCGGACTTGGCCTTCGCTCACCACGTACGCCTAAAACACCCGGACTGAGTCGCAACCCGGAGTCAGTGGCTGAAAAAGGTCACCGCAAAGTCCTTGAGCAGCGCCGTCAATTGGTACTGCAATTGTTTGAAGATCAGGGAATGTTTCCAACAACGCAAGCTACATCTGCTTTCCAAGTAAGTGACAAACAATCCCGTCCGATTCAATTAAATCCAAGTGACTCGAGCCTAACACAGTTTTTGTCTTGCACTAGAATCAACATGCGGAGGTATTCCCGAACAAGTCGTGTTTACAGCTTAAGATTCGTGAAGTTCGACAGAAGTTGATGTCTCATCCTCAAGGGAGTAGTGGTGGTGGTGGTGGTAGTACTGGAAGTGGACAGTCAGGGCCGCCGACTCCCTGTCCTCTAACTCCGTCCTCATCGGATTACTCGGCAACTTTCAGCTTACCTTTAACCCCGGCCACGCCATCGGAACATGCGCATTCATCTTCGCAGGCTCAGCTACAACAACAACAGAAGTCCTGAGCATAAAAATTGAACTGATTTCGAAAACTCTTCTCACACATTGACGATTGTGGTGTGAGGACGTTGAGTTTTGTTTTTTCACTCCTTGCCAGTACATGTTAATATTTTTCTGTTCAGACTCCATTGAGTTTGAATTTGATGGAGGAATCATGATGAAATATAAATACAATGATTATTGTTAAGGCCATCTGTTCCGTGATACAGACGTGAAGAACTTATGTGAACTTAGATAATGTTACTAATTGTGTATGTTATTTAGAATGACGACGTCAGAAGAAAGGTTCGTGCTCATACTCCGCTTGATTTTAGGCTGCGCGAAGGATCGGCTTTTGTAGAGCCTTACACGGTGTAATATTATTTTTAGCATAGTAGTGTGTAGGAAACGCGCCACGATTATGTACAATAATAAATAATGAACCTGTTGGTTACATTTATGTACCATTGTTTCTGAATATACTTGTCGTTATTGTAACGTGTCGTTATTGATAATTCTTGTGGTCAGGAGATGAGTAATGTTTGTTTAACTATTTTTGATCACTTGTGTCGTCAGCAGACTAATGTGTGTTTTTGTGTACTCTCTGACTTGATGAGGATGAGTCAGAGGTGGACAATATTAGAAAAAGGAGAATGGGAAATAAAAATGGCGCAGATTGGGTGCAGGTGCAATTTACGAGGGTACTATACATAGTAGAGACAGTATATTATGTTGGTTTGGTTTGTTTGACGGGTTTGTATTTGGTAGTATGGTTGGGGAAAGGTTTAAATGTATTATTCATATTATCCCATTATTATTCCTCTCATTATATATACATACATATATTGTATACACATTTGAAATGAAGGTATTAAGATGCTTTAATGTTATAAGCAGTGGACAATGATACACAAGTGATGTTTGGATAAAGGAACTGGATCAAAAACTCTGTAATTATATCATCACCAAGACGACGATGATGATGATGATGCAATTCTTGCACGTTCAAGCCTTATTGTTTTGAGCAAGCACGAAAATATGGAGATTCCCAAACTTGTTTCATCCTAATAATAATGGATTTTGATGTAATTTTGCACTAACTGTGTGCGCTGATGCAAAATAATGACAGACATTGTTCGCACCCTTGTAGCTGTAGTATAGGTTGACTCTTCTCTTCGTCATCGTCGTATATTTGTAATAGCAGCAACTACTGTGAACAACTCTCACACAGTCGTATTGTTTCTAACGGCGCGCATGTATTTCTATCATGTGTGTTATTATGATTAATAATGTTGTAATTCTTATACCTCTATTTGTGTAGCACTACTACTGGAGTGTGCTCTTGCACAATACGAGTGAGTCCATTAGACTTGAGATTCGTTCTCTTCTTCTCGTCGGTATACTGATATGTTTTAAAAAAAAGCAACAACAATGTATTCGGGTATTAGAAACTTTCGCATAAGGGTAACTAATAATAATAAGTATAATAATACATGAAGGTAGTTTCATCCTCTGTGACTTGATTGAATTGATAGTAATCTTATGATAAGCTAGAACCGTGGCTTATTCACACATTATAATGTACAAGTACAAATTGAGCAAAAATCCCATAGGTAATAATGAAGAAAATGAGCAAAGGGAGTAAGTATGATTATGATTATTATTATTATTATTGCCAGAACCTCTTGTTTTACCTTGTTTGTGTTGTTGTTATACTTACGTATATTTGAATTCATCATTGAAGATGGACGTGTTGACTTGTTGCTATTATTATTAATTATTATTACTTGTGTGTGGTGAAAGAGCGAGAGACAATTATTGAGGGTTTTTAAATAACCCTTTTATTACCACCAACCAAAATAAATAAGTTGCTTCTCAATCATATATAGATTATAATACAGATAGTTATTATTATTATTATTCTTATTAGTAAGACAACTGAAAAGAAATTTAAGGATTAGTATTACCGTTGTACCAAGTTTTCGCCAATAAAAGTGATAAATACACGATTTACATCCCACTGTCTTTTCGTCTGTTTCATTTGCACAAAGGAGCAGAATGCGGAGGTGTAAGCTTTCTTGGCCTCTGCCATTGCCAGAATTTCCAAGGAAATGCATCAATTTGCGGTTCCTGTAATTGTTCAAAGCCTTCGAAAATGAATTCATCACTTCACTAAATACCACAAGAGCAGACACAAGGCAAGGGTGGAATGTCCGCCATGGCAGCAGTCCAGTTTCCTTTCTCCAGCATTTAGTAAAGCCAAATGATAGTCCTTCATTATGAACACAAATGATAGCCAACACCCTTGCATGATTCCTATTGCGGGGCTCATAAATAATGGACTGGTATGAATGAGGAACTGTTGGCTTGGAGAATTTGCGCAATGGGATAATGACAGAGGTGGGGAGTTTGAGTGGATGATGACTCAAGTTTAGAAAAATTACTGTCTGTACGTGCGTCTTGTGATCGCAATGACCTTTGATTGATTTAAGAAGTCAGAGTTACGATAAGATCCAATTTGTCAGCAGGGACTACAGAGAAGTAAATTGGAAATTGGCCCCATAAATATATGTCCTGTGTAATTTTTTAAAAGAACAACAATAATGTAATTGAAAGGATCCAATAAGTTGTGACTCTTGCTGTGTTATGTGCGTTACTTTGAGTGTGTGTGTG